>NCQV01095735.1:2017-17383 GCA_002740545.1 Lophocereus schottii
AGGATAAGCCATGGATTGCTAATCTTCTTTTGTGGACAATTAGTTGTACACAACTAGACCAATAGTGAATCTGGGAACATTCCTACAATTTTTTGTTGGATTTCATTGAGAATTTTTGATTCTAGGATGCAATATATTCTTAGAAGTAGTAATGAATGAATTATACTATTCTAGCCTGAAAAATTACTATACACAACTTATAACCTAGAAACTAAGCAAAAATTCTCATGTAAAAGTTAAGTTCCTCATTTAGACATTTTTGCAAACACGTAAGATGCACTCCTCAGTCCCCAAAATCAAAATTTTCTGAAGTTAAATTTATCGACAAAAATTATCAAATTGTTTCTCCAGACAAAATAAATCAACAAAAATTATTATAATGAATCCGGGCACCCAAAAATAAAATAAAACCCACAATACTTTTGGCAAACTCAAAAGCTTATTTATAAAATACCACCTTCCAGAATCAGTTAATTAGAATGCAGATCAACAAGCACCCATTAAGCAGAATCAATTAATCTCAACTCCCAATGGAAAAAGATACAATTTGATCCTCACAGAATTAAAGAGAGAGAAGATCATGGAGATAACATCTTGATATTTCTAATTTATATAATGAGGAGGAATGTACAAAATAAGGAAAATTAAGTCATCCAGCTATTACAATGCATGTATTTATAGCTTCTACCATATGAGATAAGTTAATTACAACTATATATTTATAAGTGTAACAAACTATGTTGAGGTGCCATGCCTTGAGCAGACGTATATGCAATAAGGCTCAACACCCCCCTTAAGCTAGAATGGTTTTGAGGATTAACCATTCTCATCTTGTTGAGAAGAAGTTGATGTTGAGTGAAGGAAAAATTTTAGTGAAGACATCAGCAAGTTGATTTGCAGTATGTAGGTAGCTAAGCTGGAGTAAGCTTTCCAAGACTTTATCCCCTGTAAAATGGCAATCTATCTCAATGTGTTTGGTCCTCTCATAAAAAACTAAATTTTTTCCTAATGTGAATAGCTGATTGGTTATCACATTGAAGAGTGACAGGTTTAAGAGATGCAACTGTGAACTCTTCCAAGAGTCTAACTAGCCATGTAACCTTTGAAGCAGCTATGGACATGACTCTATATTCTGGCTCAAAAGAAGAGTTAGAAACAATGTGTTATGCCTTGCTTTTCCAACAAATGGGTGAATATCCTAGAAGAATTACATATCTTGTGATAGATCTTCTAGATGTTAGACAAGATGCCTAATTTGAGTCAAAATAAGCTGAAAGATAAAGCTGATTAGTGGCTTTAAGTAAAATACCTCTGCGAACTGTCTCTTTGATGTATCACAAAGTATGCTGAAGTGCTTGTAAATGAGTGTTTCTGAGTTGCTGCATAAATTGATTTAGAAGTTGTACAGTAAAACTCAAATCGGGCCTGGTGTTGACAAAAAATTTAGCTTTCCCAACATGGCTCTAGAGTACATGCGATCTGAGAGGAGTGCTCCATCATCTGGTAACAACTTGCAGTTTAAAGGTAAAGCAATGATAGTTATTAGGTAGGTTTGCATCTTGAAGGACTTTGATGGTGAGCTTCTTCTTGCTAAGAACAATGCCTTGTGGTAAGTAGGACACTTCTAACCCCAGAAAATAGTGTAGCTTTCCCAAATCCTTGATACCAAAACATGTATGAAGGTGCTGTTTTACATGCTCAATTTCAGCATGATTAGATCCTATAATAAGGATATCATCAACATATGAAGCAATAATAGTGATGGCTGCACCATGCTTGTTAAGAAAGAGTGAGTAGTCATCCTTAGACTGCTAATAACCAAGGCTAAAGAGTGTATCACTTAGTTTACTGAGCCATTGCCTGCTAGCCTGTTTAATGCTAGCCTATTTAAGGCTATACAATGATTTCTTCAATCTACCACCTTGCTGGTGGGATTGGCAATTCCCTTAGGTACTTGCATATATACTTGCTCATCTAATTCTCCATGTAAGAGTGTATTGTTAACATCTAATCGAAAGAGATCCCATCCTTTGGAAGCTGTACAACAATGATACTCCTTATAGTTGCCATCTAAACCACTAGAGAAAACACTTCTTGTAGTCCACCCCATATTTTTGTGTAAAACCCTAATTACAAGTGTTGGTTGGAGAGACTAAAACCCCCAATGACAAGTGTTGCTTTGAGTCTCTCCAATGAACCATCATAGTTGACCTTGACTTTATATATGCATTTGATGCTTATTAATCTTTTTCCTAGATGCAAATCTACAAAATCCCATGTATTGTTTGCCATAAGAGCATTAACTTCTTCGTTCATTACCTCGAGCCAACCTTTGTGTTTGGATACTTCTTCATATGAATGTGGTTCTACATATTGAGAGATAGTAGAAACTAAAGCATGATGTTCATTAGGAAAAGCATTTGAAGCAATAAGAGACCCTTGAGCAGTATGTGGAAGGTGATAATGATAATCCTTTAGATACACTGGTGGATTGTGTGATCTAGTGGACCTTCTAACTAGTACAGGCTGTGAGATCGTTGAATGTGTAGTGACTGAAATATCATTGGACTGATTTGGAATACGAAAAGAAGACTATGTTGAGACTAAAGTGGATGAAAGTTGTTATGTTAGTATGAAGGACTTGGTTCTTCTAAGAGACTCAGCTAATGAAGGTTGTTGAATGTAATGATCTAGAATGAACTCAGCAATAGCAAATGACGAAAGAATGTTTGAAGTATGCTTAATGCCATGATATTGAAATATGGTTTCATAGAATACCACGTCTTTTGAGGTAAAATTTCTCTTTTTTTAAAGATTTAATAGCTTGTATGCCTTTTAGCCATATGGATATACCTAAAAAACACAAGGCTGAGCCGTGGCTTGTAATTCGATTCTATTTCTGGTCAATGTAGAGAAATAGCATAAGCAATTGAAAGATCTAAGATGATCATGAGTAGGTTAGCTACCATGAAGCAACTGAAATGGGGTTTTGAAGTGTCAGATTGAAGTTGGTATTTATTAATCAGATAAGTTGTTGTCAAGAGAGCGTTTCCCAATGTTGATGACGTAAATTAGGTTGAAATATAAGAGCTCTAGTGGCTTGCAATAGATGCTGATGCTTTCTTTTTATAATCCCATTTTCTTGGAATTCCTTTTTATTATAGAATTGCTTGAAGGGATCACTACGGAATTCCATTCCATTGTCACTCCTAACAATTTTGAGTTTGACATCAAAATGTGTACCCATAAATATAGTAAAAGTCTTTAACAGAGGAGTAGCATTACTTTTGTGCGACAACAAATGCACCCAAGTAGCTCATGAAAATTCATTCACTATTATAAGGAAAAATTCACAACCATTGTGAGAATTATGTGTGTGAGGTCCCCAAATATCAACATGTGTGATCTCAAACAACTTGTAGGCTCTACTGTCACTTAAGAAAAAAGGTAGTCTATGTTGTTTTGCCAAATGGCATATTTGACAAATTAACTGTTGTGCCCTTTTATTAAAATTTGGTAAACTCATATGCTGCATCTGCTCAGAGGAAGGATACCTAAGTTTGAAATGCCACTTCACAGAGGTAGACAAACAAGCAACAAAACCAGGAGTAAACTTCTTTAGGTCTTCACAACACTGTGATCCATGCTCAGCTGCAAGTCCATTTGCTAAGTCCTTGTCTAAGTAAAGTTGTCTGTCTTGTTTTCCAAGGACCACTGCTTTCTGCAATGTATAGTCCAGAAGCATACAAGTATCATGCAAAAAAACAATGTCAACATCACACTACTTGGTCACTTTGCTCACTAATAGGAGATTAAACTGAAATTTAGGCACATTCAACACACCTTTCAAGAAGAACTCTGCCCCAACTTGTATTGACCCCACATGTTTAATTTATGCTGATTTGCCACAGGGAATGGTGATGCAGCAATACTAATTTATAGGTTTAGCATCAGTAAGCAAGGATAAATTGGCGGTAATATGATCGCTAGCACCACTATCTACTACCCAAGTGGCTTTATCAACATATGTACGTAAGTAGATTTGGTTACTGCCATGAATCCTATATGCACATTGTCATTAGAACCTCCAAAACTTTCACTAACTTGCTTATTAAGTAAGGTCATGAGAGGATTGTATCGTTCAACAGTTAGAGTTGGAATTCGGGCTTGCTGTGAGTTTGAGACAGAGTTGTAAAAACGATTGACATTGCTGTTCTGAACAACTTCTAGGGAGTTGTCAATAGAGCTCGTTTAAACTATTACAGTGACCCTTTTACCTTTGTTATGAAGCCTATGACTTGGTGGATAACCATGGATCTTATAGCGTCTCTGGATAGTATGTCCACTCGTCTTACAATGATCACCAAATAGCTATCTTCTATCATATCTAGGTTGACCTTTGAAAGCATAGGTGCCATTATTTCTTTGCTGTCTGACTAATGCCATGTGATAAGCCCCGTCATTGGACTTAACATTTGCTTAAGCATTTACATTTTCTTGAACACTGAATGCCACTTATTGGCTCATGACATGGGACATAGAGTTGAGACCTCTCTATTTCTCTTCTAGGAGAATAACATTGTAAGCCTGACCGAGAGTAGGCAGCAGTTTCATCATAATTAGATTCCCTCTAGTTGTCTTATATTGCTTGTTGAGACCAACAAGAAACTGCCTAAGTTTCTTATTCTCAATCATTTTATATATAGCGATGAGACTAGTACATTCAATTCCACAATTGAAATGTAGAATAGTAGTGATGACACTATGCTCATCTCACAGTTTCTTGATCTCAGTGAAATAATCTGCAACTGAGAGATTGTTCTACAATATAGAACACAAATCTCTTTGCACCTCAAAAATGCTTGTCCCATTAGCTTGACCATATCTTTGTTTAGATTCAACCCAGGCATTGTGAGAGGTGGAAGAAAACATGATGCTATCTGAGAAATTTTTGGCAGTAGCATGCATGATCCAAGCTAGTACCATGTTGTCACACCTATCCCACTATTCCTGTAATGAGGGAGCAGTAGGTCTAGTATACTCACCAAGCACAAACCTCATTTTGTTCTTTCCAATTAAAGTCACTTCTATGGCTCTTTTCTAGAGGCCATAGTTATGGCCATCAAGAAGATCAATAATAAGCACATAGTTAGGATTATTTGGAGGATGCAAGTGACGAATATACAAAGGATTTGTCAACAAATCTAAAGCCATTGCAAAAGAATCAAGAATGATCAAATTAAGAATAGCAATATGATGATTAAACTAACACTTGGACAAATCTTGATCTATACTAAGATCAAGAATTATGAGTGAAAGTTAGATATTGATTTGAATCATAGAATGTTAGCTACCCAGATTGATGGAACAAATCAATCAAGCGAGAAATAAAAAACAGACTGTGCGTTCACTGAAATGCCAAGCTTAATCAATCGATGATACAAAACGATTTGAGTCAACATGAAAAAGAAATGACAAAGAAGAATGATTTAGATATCAATTACCTGATGCTTTGACACCAGCACACAATTTGATCACCACAGAATTAAAGAAAGAGATGAACATGGAGAGAACTTCTTGGTATTTCTTATTTACAGAATGAGGAGGAATGTATAGAATGAGGAAAATCAAGGCATCTAACTATTACAATGCATGTATTTATAGCTTCCACCAAATGAGATAAGTTACTTACAACTATTTATTTACAAGTGTAACAAACTGTGTTGAGGTGTCATGACTTGAGCTGAGGTCCACAATAAGGCTCAACAGAAAGCGAGAACTCACTCAACATGCAACAGGGTAACGGCAAATTCAGAACTATGTTGACTGAAATTTAAAACGAATACAACGTGCTCTAAAGAGGAACATTATCTTGATCAGTAAACTCTATGAAAAGTGGGCAAATAGATTAGCAGATATTGAGATTAGAAAAGGAGAAGGCAAGATGCAGAGCCTGTGCGAAGAAGAGGACGAATGCTCTTGTTAGGTGTCAGGGCCAGTTGTTCGTGATTTAAAAAGGAGGCAGCAATAAGAAGCGGATTAATGTTCCCTGGTTTTAGTCCTTTTTTTCGAAAAGTACTTATTATTTCTTTCCGTCTAATTATCTTAGTTTGGCAGGAATTCTTTTTTGTTTTTTTTACGTACGAAAGGGGGAATTTCTAATTAATTGGTAGAATTTGCCTTTTCATTTCCCTTTTTAGTGTGTACATGTTCCATCCTAATCTCACAATAACAACAGAATTGAATGAAGAAACAACGACGTCTCCCGAGGCTTGTCACCTAAAGATGAGTTCATAAGGAAATCTATTAATGAAAAAGTGATTTTGTCGTCGTTAGTATCTTACAATGACAATTTTTATGTTTGGTAGTTAAAACGTAATCAATATAAAGTTAATTTCTAGTAGCTATTTGTACTCTGAAGGGTACAAAATAGACTTTGACGCCATTACAATAAACCAAGGCCATAAACAACTTACCGTAATGGACCGCTACACTTACCATTTGTGTCTTTTTTTTTTGGTGGGTTTTTATGGGCAAATGGGTTATTAGAAAACATAGCAACACAACATAATTACATCAAATAAATCAGAGGAAAATCAAGTCGAAATTCTCATGTCATACACATATGTACATATTTTTGGGTTTTAAGGATGCCTTATAATTTGCCATTAATGGTGTAAATTGAATTTCTTATTAATAGGAAGAATATGCGATAATAACAACATGACATCAATAACTAAGTTTACATAAATAAAATATATACTTCTTGTTTAAGTGATGAGAAGCAAATCAAAAGTTTAAATTTAATTAGTAGAGTGTTTTTTACTCAAGTGATTTTTCGTACTATTATTTTAAAGAAAGAAATTAAATTAGTATAACATTGAATCGCTTCCATCAAACCTGTTTCATTTGTAGTGAGCAACTGGAGCAAGTTCTACAAGTCATTAAATTGGGAATAAAAACCTTGGTTATACAAATTTTTAAACATTCACATGAAATTTGAGAGAAAATCTGCTGAAAGATCAAAAGTAATCACAATATTATGCAGCACACTCTAAAACTAATATATTTAGTGTCTAAGTCTTAAATAGCTTAATATATTTCCTATGACAAATTTAATAATTAATTTTTTAGTAAAAAATACCCTTCCATCAACTTTTGATGGAAACTCGAAAGGCATTTGACAAATAAATTCGCTAATAAATACAACACAGATTCTTAAATCGTTTCACACTTCGAATTTTTAAACGTCTCATTCCTTTCGTTATGTATACTCAATGGACAATTGATGGAGGGTAGAAAGCGCATTTAGTTAACAAACAAATTAACGACTTATGCCCATGGTCGACCAACCAACCAACAACAATAATTGTGGCTCTTACTCTTTCTCTTGCCCCACGTGAGAAATTTGAGTAGACAGAAATGCTGACATCCAAAACTCCTTTACTCGATTGTTGACTACATGTTGCTTTCCTTGATGGCTAGGTTTGGTCTCCTTTATCAACTGAACACTGTTTACTTTCCGGATAAATGGACCACTCTGCATGGTGGCTATGAAACTGAAGTTGATTAATACTTAAGAAAAAAAAAAATGAAAGACACTTGGTACAGTATTTGGTACAATTATATAAATTGCTTTGAATAGTTCAATATTTATACATTTTAAATTTGATTTTGAATTACAACACTATGAATGGACAAAATTTATAATGTAAAAAGTTAATTCTTTTTAAACTAACAATAACATGATTCACATTACTATAGAATCGATTCTAATTTTGTTCGAAAAATATTTCCGGAATTCTTGTTTCTGTTTGCAATTTGCTATGTTCAAGTATGAATATCAGTGATTAGCGAAATCGAATTGATAATTGAGGTTGCAGTTGGAGGGTTTTGTAATTGGTGGCTTGCTTGTGTTTTAATTTTGCCCTAATTTGTTCTATTTCTTAATAGTTCCTACTTTATTGCAATTTTTCTAGAAGAATTTTGGTATTTAGCTCAAGATTGTTGCCCTTACTGCATTAGATCTTATTATTTACTATTTCTATAAGAGTTTTCTAGAAGAATTATCTCCCACTACATTAGCTCCTGCCTCATTATAATTTATTGCCCTTGTTGCTATTATTATTGCCATTGTTATTTACTATTTTTGGTAAGTCTCTTGCCAACTTTATTTTTATTATTAGTATTATTTTTGTTGTTATTATTAGTATTTTTCTACTGTTCTTAGTATTTTTGTTGGAATTCTCTGCCATTGTTATTATTAGTATCATTTTTATTATTAGTGTTGCTATTAGTTTCATTATTTTTAATTAGTATTGGATAAGTATTTTCAAACTATTACTTGGTTCAATCCTATTTAAGTTTACTAATTTTGATCGTAGTAATTTATTATTTTTTGGTAAGTCTCTTGGCAACTTTATTTGAATTTGTATGATTATTTTCTAATTTAAATTCATTACTGCTATTTTTTCTATTAATTTTTCAATTATTTTTTCAATTATTATTGTTCGCTTCTAGTAGTATTTTTTTCTACTATTTTGCATGGTCTCCAATCGATTTTTTTGTAATTATCATAGCAACTGTATTTGAGTGCGCTATTTTGCTGTTACTGGTACTGTTGTTTGTGGTATTAGTTTAAATCACTATTGTGGGTGTTATTGTTGTTGTGTTGGGTGTATTAGTATTATTGTATTATTTTTATTATTTTTAGTTAGGAGTTTTACGATTGACTAGTGTGTATTCTTACCGAGTAGATTTCTAGGCTTGTATACTAATTCTAGGTTCTTTCCAGCCAGTGTCTCTTTACCTTTTAGTTTCAATACTTTATTCTTTTCCTAATATTTGGGCCCACCTGGTGATTATTTTGTGGAGCTTTTATTCGCTTACTCCCTCATTAACTTTAAGTGCAAACTTATTGTGTCTTTAGTAGGCTCTTTTAGTGCGTTGCGGGGGTGAGTGTTGGCAGCTTAAGCCAGTGGCGAGCAATGTAGTAACTTCAGCCAGTCCTCTGGGGGGAAATGGGGTTAGGAGAGGTGTAGGGTTTCGGAAGGTGCGCCTAGTGTCTTGGAATATTGGGTCTCTTACGGGAAAATCTATAGAATTAGTTAAGTCCTTGTATAAGCGTAGGATTAACGTAGCATGTGTTCAAGACACTAAGTGGGCAGAGGCTAAAGTTAGAGAAGTTAATGGGTACAAATTATGGTATTCGGGGTCAATCAAGGTTAGGAATGGAGTTGGCATTTTGGTTGATAAGGAGTTGGGCGACTTTATTATTGAAGTGAGGCGTAAGAGTGACCGAATTATGACCACTAAGGTTTTGTAAGATCAGAAATTATAAATGTGGTTAGTGTTTATGCTCCTCAAATAGGTGTGTCGAACGATATTAAGAAACTGTTTTGGGAGGATTTGGATATGGTCATCCAGGATGTACCTCAAAGCGAGAAACTTTTTATAGGAGGAGACTTTAATGGGTATATTGGTGTTGACTCAAACGGGTATGATATGGCCTACAGGGGTTTCAGTTTTGGGGAGAGAAACAATGGAGGAGGTTTTGTCCTGGACTTTGTGGTGGCTTATGAATTGTTCATGCCAAACTCCTATTTCAAAAAGAAGGATGATCACTTGGTGACCTTTTAGAGTGGCTCCTTAAAGACCCAAATTGATTACTTCTTGATGAGGGCGGATAGTCGGAGGTTTTGTAAGGATGTAAGGTGATTCCTAATGAGTATCTAGGAACTCAGCATAAGTTACTAGTGTTGGATGTGAAGTTCAAATGTTCAAAGTGGAAGAAGAATAAGTTGGAGACCCTAGAGTTAAGTGGGGGACCCTTACAAAGGAGAATGTTGTGTAATTATCAGCGAGGATTACTAAAGAAGGAGCTTGGAGGGGGGTAGAGGATGTAGATACAATGTGGGAGGTAATAGCAGAATGTAGTCGAAGGTCGGCTAAAGAAATCCTAGGTACTTCTAAACAAGGTGGTAACAAAATGACGAGTGCATGGAGATGGAACGAGGAGATAAAGGAGAAAAAAGAGGCACACGCTGATTTCATGAATAGTGGAGCAGATGAAGAGAAAGATATTAGCAAAGTTAGATAAAAGGTAGCAAAGAAGGTAGCTAAGAAAGCTGTTACGATAGCTAAGAGCATGACTTATGATAGGTTATATCATAAACTGGAGACCAAGGAAGGGGAGAAGACAGTCTTTAAACTGGCGAGGGCTAGAAAAAGAAGAATAAGGGATTTACATGCTGTGAGGTGCATCAAGGATGAAAATGGTAAGGTGTTATCTGAGGATACCGAAATCAAGGGAGATGGCAATGGTACTCTTCCAAACTCCTCAATGGTGAAGTGATGTAAAATTCTGGAAGTAGGGAAAGAGAGTGTAGTGAGAGGGAACTTGATCCGCGAGTGTGTGGTCATATCCGTAAGGACGAGATTAAAGAGGCCTTAAAGAAGATGACCAATGGGAAGGCAGAGGGTCCAGATCCGATATCGGTGGAAGTGTGAAAGTGCTTGGGGCAAGAAGGATTAAAGTGGCTAATGGGGCTTTTTAATGTTATTTTTAGGATCGCTAAAATGCCCAAAGAATGGAGGTCTAGTACAGTCATCCCTTTATACAAGAACAAAGATGATATCCAAGATTGTAATAATTTTAAGGGTATAAAGTTGCTCAGTCACACTATAAAATTATGGGAGAGAGTGATTGAGAGAAGGTTGCGGAAGTATGTTTCGATTTCGAAGAACCAATTTAGTTTTGTGCCAGTCAGGTCGGCCATAGAGCCGATTTACCTCCTTAGAAGGCTCATGGGTTTGTATAGAGATAGAAAGGTGGATCTTCACATGGTATTCATTGACCTAGAAAAAGTATATGATAGAGTCCCGCGTGAAATGTTGGAGATGCTTGGAAAAGAAAGGAGTGTCACTCTTATATATTCGAGTTATTAAGGATATGTACGAAAGAGGTAGGACGACTATTGGGACACCAGGAGGGGTCGCCAATGACTTCTTTGGTGGTATGGGCCTGGATCAAGGCTCCGCCTTAAGCCCTTTTCTTTTCACTGTAGTTATGGATGAACTTGCAAGAGGAAATCAAGATGAGTTACCATGGTGTATGTTATTTACAGATGCTATTGTTCTTGTTGATAAAACCAGACAGGGAGTTAATGACAAGTTGACATGATGCAGACATACACCAAAATCTAGAAGTTTTCGAGTAAGTAAATCGAAAACGAAATACCTTCACTGCTATTTCAGTGGAAGGGTAGATGCGGGAGGAGAAGTCACCTTGGATGGGAGCTCAACACCTATAGTCGATAAGCTTAAGTCACCTATGGGGATATTGATGAAGATATTAACCAACGAATAAAAGTGGACTGGCAAAACTGAAAGTATACCTCAGGTGTGCTATGTGATAAGAGGGTACCCCTAGAATTGAAAGGTAAAGTCTATCGTATGGTAGTTAGACCGGCCATACTTTATGGATCGAAATGTTGGCCTCTACAACAGACGCAGGTTGAAAGGTTGATGGTAGCAGAGATGAGGATGATTAGGTGGATGTGTGGTTATACGAGAATAGATAGCATTAGAAATGGAGTAACCAGGGACTTAGTTAAAGTGGCTCCCATTGAAGACAAGATGAGAGAAACAGGACTTTGATGGTTTGGCCGTGTGAAAAAGAGGAGTGTGGACGCTCCAGTGAGGAGATGTGAGATGATCAATATCCCCAAAGGCGAAAGAGGGACAGAACGACCAAAAAAGAGTTTGGACAAGATGATTAGAGAGGACTTGAACATTGTAGGTTTGATAGAGGACCTGACTCAAGATAGAAAACTTTGGCGGTATATGGTTAAGATCTTAGATCATAGAGAGTCGACCCCGTAGTTGTCTTTTTGTTGCAGTGGCGTAGTGCTGTTAGTGGTTTTTTTCATATGTCATGTTTGTATGCAGTTAGTACTTTCATCTAGGAAGAGACATCATTTGCTTACCTTTGCCTGTTAAGGTATATTACCTTCCTCTGATATATTGTTCTTATATTACATAGATTCAGCAACCTGTCTTATTAATACATCTTAGTCATTCCTTGCTGTGGATTCTTAATTTTCCCATTAAATATTTCCACAAAATCTTTCTTTTATAAAATATTTTCACAAAATCCTTTTTTTGTATGGGTCTCTTGGAATCAGCCTCTCTATGGGTAGAAATGCTGATAGAGGTAAAGTTGCCTACAGCTGGATCTTCCCAAACCCCGCAAGAGCGGGACCTACACTAGGAGATATTGTTGTTGTATATTACTATAGAATCGAAAGGTCACAAAAATTATAAAAAAGGGAAAACAAAAAAGAAAAGTTTTCATTCTTATAAAAGTACTCTTAAAGATGCCCTTCAAACGAAGACCAACACATTAGGAAAGGTAAGACGGCAAAATCAGGTCAAATCAATAAGAAAACAAAGAAACTGATTTACCAGATAAGTGATCAATTAAGTTTTTGACAAGTTGATGACTTAACCGATGGAGGTCTTTCTTTTTTTTTTTGGGTTGCGATAAGAAAGGGAAAGGGAGATTACATTAAGCTCCTCTCAACATACAAAAACAATTCTTCATTGGCCAAATCAATGTCTGAATACAAAGATTCACCTAGCTATTGCATTTTTGCAAGATCGACTGGCTGAAGTTGAGTAAGCTTGTGTGCAACTGCCTTGCCCAATGAGCTAGGGAAGGGTGTGAAGCAGGTTCGGGGTGGGTTGATTCATACCCGCATTCATAGCCATTTCCAAAAATCATACCTATAGTCATCGGGTACCCGTTGGGTTTTTCAGGTTTACGACTTTTATTCGGGTACATATGGAGTATGCAAAGTGTTACCCATATTCAACTCATATTTGTATACATGCTATATTTGGTTGGTAACTCTAAGCAACGCTAGTAAAATTCATGTCTAATTCAACTCAAAGAAATGGAAATTGTAAAATGTTTTTTATTTCTACATAAATAAATACTATATAATTAGAGTTTCATACCTAATATTTATTTTTGGGTTTGCATTTTACAAGCAAATCAGGTACGTAATTGGGTTTGTGTTTTAAGAATCCACACCCATACCCACTTTCATTTTCGAACATAATACCTATACCCATACGCATACCTATGCCTATGCCTATGCCCATGCCCACTTGAAACCCATTTTTATTGCCTATTCGGATGCTGAATGGGGTGAGTTTTAATTGGATTTTTTGGGTTCGAGTATATTCACATCCTTACAATGAACATAAGAGCAAAACTCGCAAGATGAAGATGCTAATATATACCATATTGGAATCTTGTTAAATAATATTATTACTGTTATTATTTTATTATTATTTTTTTTTTATTACTACTATTATTATTAGAAAGGATTTTGATACTAATTTAACTCTATTTGTATCTAATGCGTGGCGAAAAAAATTAGCTCAATAAAATTGTCTTTTAGAAACATTCTAGTATGTCTGTTTAAATTAGAATATCTAATAATTGGAATATTTAATAATAGAGATGCTTATTAGGGTAAGAGTAATTGTTGCTATTTTGGTGCATTGAAATTCTGGTAAAATTTTTATCTAATGTTGATCTTTTCGAATTATTTGAAGTAAAAAAAGTGTAATCTTTCATTAGATTATGTCAAGTTTCGCTAAACGGCCAAATTGAAAGTCACATAACTATACAAGCTCCTTAGCCATCTGAGGCGACAACCTTGCAGCCAAAATGGGAACGGTATTTTGCCCCCACTTCACATGACTAGATAAAAGAGAACTGAAACAAAGAATGAGACTCCTAATGTCGTTGAGAATTACATCAAAAGTGGCCGAGCCGACCTCTTGTGGCACTTTGGAGACGAGAGGTCACTTCATAAGAATTTGACTCTTCATATCTCATAGATAGGGGTGGGCAATGGATTGGGCCAAGCCAGCCCATTAACTAAATGGGCCGAGCTGAGTCCATCACATTTGTTAATGCGTCAGGTTGGGTTATGGGCTAAATAAACTCGGCCCACCCATGGCCTGCGAAGAATTGTTTTTGGTGAAATATGATTCTTAGATGCCCACGAAAAGACTAGACCCTTAATGAATCTCAGTGCGTATTAACTATACAAAACACAAGTCCTTTTCAGATGTGTGAGGATCACAGCACGTTAAACCACAGGCTAAGATGTGATTACTTAGATGTCCTTCCTGAGGGCTTTTTTCGCTGAAGAGAGTGACACAAACAAATTGCTTAATTTTTTAGCCATTTCTCTCGCTTCCCATACTACTGTTTAGGGTATTGACAATAAATTTTTCCCAAATATTGAAAGAAAAAGGTTCAAGAATAGCATATATATCCACTGTGGAATACATATTAATACAGATAGAAGTCAGTCAAAACCCAAAAACAACCTATTTTCTAGCAACTAAATCAAAACCCAATGTGCCTATTTGTTAGAAAGCACAAACCCTGGCTAGAAAAACAGTGCTTTTCCCAAATACCATCTTTCATTCATCAATGATTTAAGCTTTTGCTGCCCTTCCTACTGCTAAATCCTCACCACAGAACCCCCACAACCAGCATACCAACAATTGGAGAATCAAAGCACCCACCCCCAACAAAATCATCGTCTAGGTCAACATCAAAATACAGAGTATCCTCTGTTTCTTTTTTTTTTCCCCCTGAGATTTTGCCTTTGAGAAACAGGAAAGATTTAAATCCTAATTGAATTGGAGGGTTTAGGACATTTCAAGAAATAAGAAGGACACAAAGATCAACCCTAATCTACACAAAAAAACCAAACTCAAAAAATTGACTCAACTTGGACAAGACTGGAGGCAAGAACGGCCATCAAAACTAGACAAAGCACAATCCAAATTAAGCATTTTTGCCGTCTGAAGATTACCTGCTATCACAGAAATGGAGCGATGGAGAGCAGCAAGACCCGCATAGCAGTAATCTTCTGAAGATGAGGAGAGATGGAGCGAGAGCAAGATGCCCATGACAGTGAGAGAGTGACTAGGGTTGAGGTTGAGGCAGAGAGAGAAAGAGAGAGAGAGAGAGAGAGAGAGAGAGAGAGCAAAACAACAGTCAACTAGTAAAGCATTTCGGATGTCACAGAAATGGCCCGCACCCCGGCCTGGTGTCCACCCATTATGCCTAATTAATGGGTAGCCCTTTTGAGGCCCGGTCCAGTTAAAATTTTAAACAGGTTTCCGTCTTTTTTTGGAGCCTGTTCATTTGTGCCAATGGACGCCCGGTCCATTGCCCAGGCCTACTGATAGAACTAGCCGGTCCCCCAATTGTGTATCACTGCAACATCACAATTTAACTTGAGCCAGCCATCAGTGATGTGTGCCTCACAT
>NCQV01095763.1:0-11929 GCA_002740545.1 Lophocereus schottii
AACTGCTTGTGGATATGTTTGTGTGCATATGTGAATATCTGTGTGCATGTGAGCACACACACACATATATTATCTTTTATTCAAGTGCAAAGTTCCTATTATGATGTCAGCTCTACGTATTATCTTTTGTTCTTTTTTCTAACGACGGTGTTAATTTTTTGTGTTATAAATTTCAAAAATTTTCAAACGTGATATTCGTCTAAAAGTTGTTATATACTATTTCATCAAAACCTTGAAAGTGAATGAAAATACGTCACGTTAGGTTGTAGCCACTGTCGGATGTGGCGGTTGACTTTGATAACAATTTCGTATTCATTTTGTTCAATATCTGTATTCACTTTTCCAAAACCATATTCATTTTTTAGCAAAAAATACTATTCATTTTTTTACAGTTAGCTACTTATTTATTTGTAATTTTTTAATTATTTTGGGCTCCACTTGGATCACCTCCCTCCACCCTAAACATAATTCCACTGCCACCATCCTATCCGCACCCAAATGGCCACCTTCTCGAACTTCCCACTACAAAAAATCTCGCACTTAGAAACTAAAATTCGAAGCCAAACATAACTTAGTTTCCAAAAACGCATTCTTAAACCACAGATATAAACTCTTTTTATTGTTTCTAACTTTGAAATGCATTAAGTGGTCAGTTCCAAATTTTGGAAGCCAATACTAAATTCAGTTTCTAAAATAAAACCGATTGATAAATTGGTTTCAATTTCTAATCCATTTTTTATTCCATTTTGGGATGGATTTTTTTCATCTGAGTAAAATTGTAATACCCCTACCCCGAGGGCTAGAAGTGCTAGTGATTCTTAGACTTTGAAAAGAAGCTGATAGAGGTCCGCCTAAACACTAACTTTAACTTTGGTTTAAAGCCTTACATTAGATACTTGCATTAATAAAAAAAACACAAAAGACATATCTAAACAAGCTTGACCGTTACACACCAGAGAAACCAACCCTATGGGTCACACGTACGGAGTACACAAACTGAAAAATTAAAGAGATAGGGAAGAACTGAAAGGCACAACTAAATGGATCACGAATATAGAGCACTGGGGTTTACATTCCATAATCAACCAATTAACTTAAATGTGCTCAAAACTTGTGAATCACTCACATTACAACTCATGAACTAGCATGGTCGTACAAATGACCTTCCTATAAAGCAAATGAAAAGGAGTGAAAATTCTATTTAAAATCAACTTGGGCTCTTATAAAACTCATTTCATATAGAGAAGGTTGTTTTTTAATTAATAAAAGACCTTTCAAAGAGTACTTCCACGTTTCAAAACTTTTTGTGCTAGCATAATTCAGATTGAGTAGTTTCAAGCTTATAATAGGTGAGAAATCACTTTTTGGACATCAAATTCGTATGTTAGTGCTCTCTTTAAGTGAGTCTCATGACTCACGACTCATGGTATCCCAGGGGCCTCTCATAGTCAGTATACTTTTACCCTCGTCGGGTCTACCAGGGTTTTCACTTCTAGGACTGGTCCCTAGGAATTAGGTTCCCGCATACCGAGTCTACTCCATATGTTGTGTCCATGGAATCAGTACTATCCTCCAAGCACAAAACATTTTAACATAAAAGTTTTTAGATTATATGAAACAATATGACTCGCACCTTCCTTTTGCATACGAAAAGGCAACACTTTTAATAACATTTAATCTGAACTTGATTTAAACTCCATACATTTAAATCTAACAAAATAGTTTTGTTCGGCATGAATATAATTGCTTGCAGATCACTACCTTGGGGCTTAGTAAACATCTTTAAAATCGACTAAAGAAATAGAGCGTCCCATTATCCAATAAATTTCAGACATTCTGCACTACTCAAAATCGTTTGAATAGCTTGGTTATACCCAACAAATCCAGTACTCTGTAAATCAAACAAATTCAAGCTCATTTGAAACTCGGACATTTGAAACACCTACTTCTCATCTCCAAAATTCGTAATCTAATTTCAGGCATTATAACAGCTATGAATAATCCTAGAAATCACAAACGTGAAGTACAACAATCACTTACACTGACATTGAAATAAAGGAAAGCCATAGGCGCAAGATTAGTTGCAACAACGACAATGAACACCAATCAACAGTGCGAATGGGCAACAACTGCAATTGAAGTTTGGTTTTAGTTCAAATTTAGCTCCAATTTAGCTCAACTTAGTTCAGCTTCAGTTTAGTTCAGTTCACGTGCAGTTTGGTTCAGGTTCAGTTCAATTCAGCACAAGTTCAGTTCAATTAAGGGTCAGTTAGTTTAGTTTAGTTTAGTTTAGCTCATGTTGAGTTTGATTCAGGTGTAGGTTTGACAATGATTAGGCTAAGTTAGAGTGAGTCCTGCCACTACCTAGTTCACAGATGTGATAGCACGACCCTAATCATGTTTATTTATTTAGATAAACCATGTTAATAATTTCCTTGTATTTTATTATTGCATTCAATCATTCCAATTTGGAAAAATTTATTTTGGGCCTTACTTTGCAATTCAAGTTTTAATTATCGTAAAATTTTAGATGAATCGATAGTAGGCCTTGATAATTATGATTTAAGAGATTAAATTATTTTTCATGACACTACAAAAATTAAATTTTGGGTACAAAAAAAAAATAAATTTTTGATTGCAATAAGGTGTCACCCTGAGCCCAATTCATTTAAACCCAACTCAAGGTCCAACAACTTAATGCACTTAATTTCTAATTACCATTATTTAAGCCTAATTATAATTAACAAAAAGCCACTTTATGAAGGTTAAATGGCAGCCAAGTATTTGATTCAAAGTAAAAATATCAATCAAGCAAAAAGATAACACTTCATTTCTCCCTCTTTTCTCTCCACCCCATGCCAGCCCTCCTGTGTTTCTACCCAGCTTGTTGTTCGCGCCTACTGCTACTTCAGTTACCAGCCTAGGTAGCCATCGACCACTAGCTGCAAACCCCATCACCACCAGCCACCATGCACATCCCAACAACCCCAAACACCACCTCCATCCTCCTCTTTTAAACCCATGAGTGAGGTAAGCATTAACCCTTATCTTGTTTAATTTTGATTTTATGGATGATTTGACTATGTATCCTATTGTATTGATAGAAATGAGAGCTATTTTGATGTTTATTTTGTTTGGTTAAGGAAGTGAACAAGTCATGTGAAAGTTGTAACCATGCATGATCATGCAAGCTTTGTGTTCAAGGTTGATGAACTTTGAGTTTTGATTTAATTTTATAATCTTTGACATAAAGAGTGAATATGATGTTATGTAAGATGATTTTGAATGAGTTTGGTGTGAATTTCAATTGAGCACAACCTTGGGTTTCATAACCATGAATAAGTATGGTGGATTTTTGAATCAAGTTTATTTGGATGGAATTAGATGAGAATTAGGGTTTGAACATGTTATTGGCTTGAAAATTGTTGTGGCGTAAGTTTTGTCAAACTTAACTTTTAAAGCCTCTATGTTTTAAAAGGAGGATGGTTTAACTTTTTCCAGCTCTTTCCTTACCGACCATTGAGTGCGTCTGCTCATTCCATTATCGGGCCTGAGGAGCAAATCGTACTTAAGTAGCAAGAATGCACTTGGAGTTATAACATTCACAGTTGTTCGAGTTCAAACCAAGTGCGTTTGGAACTTTTGATCTAAATTGCCAAGCGGTATATGTAAAACAACTCTCAATTGAGCTAACACTTAGCCTGTTCATAAGAATATAAGTCACTTGTCCCACACCCTAGCAAATAGTTCATTCATTCAATTAATGAACTCACTCAAGCCGCACCTAACTAGCTAAACACACCAACATTCACATAAAACTCACATTTGCATACCAAAGCAGGCATATATCACGTCATCATGAACATGTTTTCCAGATAGCTATATGAAATACAAGACTTAGGTCGCAGCCTGTGGTCGCAGGACCTTACTGTGATACCATCTTGTAACGTCCCCAACCTCTAGGGCTAGAAGTATTACCAGTTTCTTACTTACGACTTAACTTCTAGGGCGAAACGAATAGAGTTTCACCTGAAAACTGACCATTTCCCAAACTAAAAGCCTCACAATAAATCCCTATATTGAATAGAAACATATTAAACCTTCTAAAATAAACTCAACGGCTACACGCCGTAGTCTATAACTCAACGAGCCAATTGATCGGAGTACACCAAACAATATAGTTTAATAATAAAGAAGGAACTCAAATATACAACTCAACGGATCATACATTTGGAGTACTAGGGTTTACATCCCAAAATATAACTAACTTTAGCAAAAAGGACACCAGGCTAATAAGATTGTTGACTCACATGGCAATACAGATCGAATCCTAACCATTGTGCATTACATGAACTAAAGTGCTTTGGTTACGTACAATTATAATTCTAGGATACATCATATTACATTGCTAAACATGTAAGACCACTTCAATATGTGCACACATGACACCCTTTTTAAGCAAGCGTAGACTTTAACTCGGCATAAGTGAATCGACTTCTACCTGTCACAATGAAAACCTGAAAAAAAAGGGGGAAATAGTAATGGGATGAGCAACCACACGCTCAGTGAGTATTTCCTGACTCCTTAAAACCAAAATCATTTGGAAGCAATGACAATAGATAGTAGTCATGTAGCAATTCTTTATTACTATCATATTAGGCAGTCATTAAACCTAAGGAAGGTTCTTCACTCTTAAACCTCATGCTAGCTACTCAAGTTCGTTCTAGACCTTTAAATGACCAAACTTCCTGACAAATCAAGCATTTAGGCATTAAGCAAACTTCAAGACTGGAATAAAACACATTCAAACACGCATTCAGAAAGCATAGTGACTCAAGTTATAGTCAAAAAATAATTTATAAATTACACAGTCTCTCCAAAGCTTATGTACTTCCTTAAAGGTTCACGAAATGCCCACATTGGTAATAATTCGAATTATTTTCTCATATATCAGGAAAATGTCTTTACATTCATACATAAGATCATAAAATGTGCGATTTATGTTTTGGCTATCTATTCACTTATGAGAGAAGCTTAAACACATGGAACAAAAATTATGCAATGAACTTTCTTTCATAAACTGTACTCTTTTAAAACTTACATGCCGAATGCATTATAAGAACATGGGCATACTTTATTCGACATTTCGTTCAAACTATACTTGGAATCTCATTTATAAGATATGCACAGAATATGCACAGAAAGCTTTCTTTCTTTTTCTTGAAAACACTTTGCTTAGCCTCTTGAGGCTCATATTCTTTTAAAAAAGAATCTCTTCCGTATTAGTCCTCTAATGACCCTTATAAGCTTTTTGAATCTTATTCGAACTAGCCTCTTAATGGCCTTTAAAAATCTTTCTTTTTCCTAAAATACTTAAAATGGCGAATTACCGACTACTTTTTTTGCTTATTGGGAAAATACTCTGGGCATAAAATCATTATAATGTGCTGGTTGGGTGAGATCTATCTAGTGAGACTATCGCTCACGCTAAGCTCTTATTCACGGGATGGCAACTAAATTGGACCTTAACCGTCGTCAGGGTCTCTAGGGTTTCCCATTACTGGGACTACTCCCTAGGCTAGGGATTCCCCGATACAAGCAGGTTCGCTTTCATGGTATTCCCCCGTTCTGGTGAGTTCACTCCCATCTTATTATCCCTAAACACAACGTCTTAGCTAATTTAAAGCATATGGTCATAGCTGCTAATAAGTTTACTGTCTCTTACAGCGAAATCATTTTCCATGTCATGCATTCCTTCTGAAAATTCCTTAGGGATTCCCCAGTTCTACCATATTCACTCCCAAAACCATATTTGTTTAGTTAAAAATAGGCCATCATTCGCTAATAGTTATGGCTACTATTATTTCAAACCACGAAAAACCTTTTTTTTAAAATTTCACCCTCACACGCATAATTAAGCCTAATGACACGAAGAGGAGGGGTTCACACGTAATGCATTCAAACACTTCATAATTTAACTTGGCAGAAATTGTTCAATAAGCCATACACGGCCTCGAAATCCACATGATTGCAGTCAATCACAACCCAGGCTCCTTTCTCATACTACACCGACCACAAAGAACCTTAAAAGCACTCATTAGTTCAACCTCAAGCCATCCAACTACCAACTTGGTTTCAATTTCGTAACTGCAGCATGTCATCATAAAATTCATAAAGGAATGTGTAATAGCGACATTTAAACTTACTGAGCAGTTAGCATCTTTCCAACGGCACATTGCAGCCTATATAACTATATATGTTTCATTAACTTAAATGAGGTACTCAACGGACTGCGTCGAATAACAAGGCATGAGACTAACGTGCATTCATAACTCACAATTAAGAAATAAGCATGCCCAATTCATATCATTTTTCCAAAAGCAAATCTAGTTCACATTAAGGCCTTTAAGTCTATTTTAATTTAACCAAGGTCATTGGGTCATTTCAAGCATAAACTAACCAAATTAGCACGCATCGAATTGAAGCATTCTTAGGTCATTTCAAAGGCTATTTTCAAGCATAAATTAACTAACTTAACATGTATCAACTTAATGTGTTCTTTAATCACAAAATACACAATTTACTAATCGTAAAAGCCTCAAATTCTACTCCCACGGCAGCCCCTTCCCCAGTCCATTTTCAATTCGATTTTCAGCCCTATTTTTATCAAATTACAGGGTGTATCTTTGCCCATCTAAGGAGACTTTCTGACCCTACTAAGTACATTTCAAGCATAAAGTTTTGTTCAATTCTGGGTAGTTTACCATTCAACCTAAACATGCATAATCTAAATCTGAATTTGGCTGAACAAAACACGCATAATCGCTTCTCCCATTTTTCAGTTAATCTAACTAGCCTTGCTACACAACTTGAGGGCCAAATCATTTCTGAAATTACTAATAATTTAGGAGGTGAGAAACACCCACCTCGATCCATGCTAGAGGACTCGATCCATGCTAGAGTTTGGTTTGGACTGATTCGAAGCTGGGCCGTGACCCCTGCTCCTCACGTCACTGCTGCTATTGCCTCTCCTCCCTTGCTCTAGCCCTTGGTCGTGTAGATCACGACCACCTCAGTGGTGGTCGAGGTACTGGTGGTGCTTGGGGTTCAAAACGTTAGCTTTTTAGACCCTCATCTTCCTGCGATTTGGTGGTTCACCGGACTCGAGCCCACCGGTCGAACACCTTGCCGACGACACCTGGCCATCGTCCCATCGGCGTCGACCACCACGGGCACAAATCTCTCTCCCTCCCTCCTCTCGTTCCTCCTTCTCGCTCAATGTCTCTCTCTCTCTCTCTCTCTCTCTCTCTCTCTCTCTCTCTCTCTTGTCCGGCTCAGGGGTTGCACAAACCAGTGGGGGCATCACTGGTACGTTGTCGCCGGTGTGCAGCCACCGCCCCCTCTCATTTTTCTCTTTCTTAGCCTCACCCTCACCCTCACTCTCTCTTCTCTCTCTTCATGGCGGTTCACAGGGCTGGGTTCCCGAGGAAACCCCCCATTTCGTCGTTCTTTTTTGGCTGAAGAAAGGGGTTTCAGCCCCCTTTGGTTTTATTATTATTGTTATTATTTTTTGTTTTTGTTTCTTTTGTGCTCAATTGCTACTATAGCTAGATTCCCGATCCCAAATTCATTGACGCTCAGTCTAGGCTTCGGTTGAAACGTGCTAAAATCGGCGTCCTAACTGAATTCAGGAAACGACTAAATAAATCGAATAATGATTTTGAGGCCATGAGTTATCATCAACTCAAAAAATTTCTAAATAATTAATGATGATGATGATGATGATGATGATGATGATAATAATAACGATTTTCATTTTTTTAATGAAATTATGGCTCACATAAGCACATCAGTAATAATTTAACTCTTATAGTTACAAAAGTATGATTTTATAATGGAAAAAAAAAAGGTGATACAAATCAGTTTAACAAAAAATAAAGAATGCGGATGTTACATAATGATCATTTTGTATGTTTTTAATGAAGTCATAAATGATGAATCTTTTCATTTTTTAGGGTTGAGCTTTTAGTTTAAACTTGATAAATTCAACAATTATTTTAAACAGTGAAACTTTTCTGGACGCCTTTTGATTTTTAACTGATAAAAGCAATAAATTTTTATGTGATTAACCCTTTTAGATTTAATTAGTTTTAAATTTTGAATTGTAAACTTTTTACGTCTAATTGATAAACCTTTAAGCTATATGTAATGAATCTTTAGGTTTAACTGATAAAACCTGTGATAATTTAAATGATGAATCTTTCCTATTATACGATGTATTTTTTTGTGGTGTGTCTCTAGCACCGTATATAAGGCGTGTACCATCGCGTGCGGCCCTTCCCCCTTGTATGTCACCTATCTCCAATTCTCTATGAATCCTTGGAAGGTTATTGGTTAGCTGCACCAAATCGATCAGGCTTGCTTTTATTGATGGAATTCCTGAATCATTCTCTCCCTACTGCTACAATAGCGATCACCGCATTATTTTTTTGCCCCTTTCGTTTGGTTTTTGGTAGCAATGATTTGTAGGAGTTGCAGAAATATTAACTGCGTGACACAGGCATGTAAAACGACTTTGATCTGGGATTGTAGCGGAGTTATTGTCAGAAAAGTGGAGGGAACACCACTCCATAAAAGAAAGAAAGAAAATTGCACCCATGGTTGGAGTTTATAATTTCGTTATCCCATATTGACAACATAGAACGTTTTGATATGTCACTTATACACGTTGTCGTTGTCCCTTTGTAGAAGGCTCGATTTAACCTCATTAGTAGACTATACACTAGGGATGGCTTGGAAAATATTAAGTAGCTTTATCTCGTATTGAAAATATTGGTGACCAAACATGTTAGAAGCTTAATGACCTATATACAAACATGCTAAGTAGCTTTCTCCCATATTTATATAAAGGCAGCCCGGTGCACAAGCATCCCGCGTTCACGCAGGGTCCGGGGAAGGGCCGCACCCCAAGGGGTGTATTGTAGGCAACCTAACCTGACTTTATCAGTGGCTGATTCCACGGCTTTCTCCCATATTTATATGTATTCTTCAATTTATAAAAGGTTCAATTTCAGTAAAAATTTAACATAGATACAAACATAGACAAGTACGGATAAACTACTATATAAGCAGATTTTGATTCAACTCACCCAGAATTACAAGAAAGATTACCAGGCTCGATCGCATGACATATACTGGACCACGTTTATTTCTATACTAACATCTAAAATATGTTTTCCAACAAGTTTCAGCGTGGACAAGGTTTCATGGAAAACATGTGTCCGTATTGTAACTAATTCCCTTCATTTAAGGGCACTTAGGCTGGCCCTTGGAATTCTTCTTGTCCCTGTAGCAGGGGCACTCATCCTTGTTTCCAGAGGTCCCAGATGGAACACACTGGCATTCCTCACAGCAGATTCCGCAGTACTTGAGGCATCTCTTCTTCAACCCAGCTTTTGAGCACCTTACATCACATTTCGAGTCGCAGAACTCTGCGCCAAACAAAGAAAAACGAAAATAGCATATGAAACTTATGTTTTTGAATGATTGGTACCAAATCCAGGATGGAACACGTTGGCATTCCTCACAGAATATATACCATTCTTTTTATGCAACCAAATAACGATTTCATATTTTGTTTTCAGTCGAATCAATTTGAGTGGTTTTGTATAAGATCTACAGAATATCTAGTTGGCTGTTATGAGAGGTGGAGCAGGCAATACAATTCTACCTGATGTGGAATGATAGGTATAAATTTGATAAGAGTCGTATGAACTGAATCATTTTATCAGTTCTCTTTCAATTATTTCGGTTTTTAATATGGTTATTTTAAGGTTGGTTAACACATAACTATATATTAGTTAAATCAAATCAAATACCGTGTTTGTAATTATATAATCAATTCTAGCCCACCCTAGTACCCCCCCAAAACCCCAAAAACTAAAACGAAAATAAAGACATCCAGGTACATGATCACTATTAATTTCTTTCTACATATAAAAGAGACGTCATATTTTTTTCCCTTCTTAATGCAAGGAAAGACACATAATAAGGTCGTGGTGAAATAATTTTTTTTTTTTTGGTTAACAATCCCTAAAATTCTTATGTTAGTTGTATCATTTAGTACCTCTAAAAAAAATGATATGATTTTCTTGTGAAGTGAAAGTTATAAAACAGCGAACCCTTCCATGTTGTGTTGTGTAATATTTATGTTGCGGAACCTTAAGTACACAAGTTTGGACACAGCCCTTCCCCCCAATAAGTATATCATACTTCTGAGAGTACGTACTCTCAAAAGTTACATCATCAAATATATATTAAAATATTAATATATGACAAATACATACATGAAGTGAGAAATTGCCCTCCCCCACCCCCCTCCCCCCAAAAAGGAACTGAAGGCGGGGACAGGGAGGGCCTCTTTTTGCCTCATTGTCTGTGCATTAACAAACGGGATCATAATAACCCGAAAAATGGCATCTATATCGGCAGATACAATTGGGAAATAGTGACAGATCTGTGAGTTCACCTGAACCAGCCATTGTAGCCTCTACCAACAACGTTGTAAGGATGAGGAGCAAAATAGATGCGGGAACGAATTTCATAGTCCCAAATGCTGAAGAATTAGCAGGCTGATAATAAACAGAGGAAGAGAAGTGGAAATGATGAGGTAGACGAAGAACAGAATGTGATCAATTAGCAGTCGGAGTAGGAGCTATTTATAGACGGAAAGGAGGGAATTAGTATGATAATAAACGCTTTCTGGTAGTTTGAAAATCAGGTGGGACTTCTCGGGGTCACAATTGTGTGATAATTTTGTTGTTGCACGATGATAAATCTCTAACTTCTTAAGATGTTGTCTTGATTCAAAAATTATATTATTATCATCTAAATTATAAAAAATTCTATGATTGAATAGTAAAAGCATGCTACGATTTATAAATGGCTTGAGTTGATCTGATTAGGATGTCATCTTATATCCGTTGGTATAGTCGATAAATATTTAAGCTCAGTAATTCATATTAATTATAATTATTAGAAATTTCGTGATTTTAATTACCAAACACATTAATTTAGGTGGAAGCAAGATATCTAGAGTGTCTTGTGGTAAGTTTACTGTTCTACAAGCTGTTAACTTTGAGGTACCCTGAGATTTGATGAATTAATTTTTATGACCCTGACATTTTTGAGTTTATTTTTAAGTACTATCGCTTAAAAATTCCTTACAATTCAGTCCTCAAACTACAAAAATGCTCTCATTATTGTCCTTTTAGATTTTTTTAAAAAAAAATCCCAACTTCTCTCTTTTAAATACTTACAACACTGCCGATAGACTATGCAATAATGGAAAGATAGGTTTTGGGGTTTTTTGCTTTTAAGGAAAAAACCAAAAGGACGATAGTATGGGTAGTTTTCTAAGTTCAGGGTTGAATTATGAGGAATTCATAAGTGAAGATACTTAAAAATAAATTTAAAAATGTCAGGGTTATAAAAATTAATGCATCAAATCTCGGGATACCTAAAAGTCAATAGTGTACTGTTTTGCGTATGTTTTCTGTCAATTTTCTGACCATAAAGCATTGTGTCCTTGCGAGGACCATGGCAGGGAGCCTCAGGCATGGTCGCCTGTTGAGATATTTTAGTTTTGATAATGACAAATCCAAATATATAAATCTGTCCAAGTATTGTTACTCCAAACATGATCTCCAAACAGGCCTAACTGGTGTTTGTAAGCTTCAATGTATTAACCAGTTTGCTTCATGTGAGAACAAATCTTCAAAACAGGTGATTCTTTATTAAGTCAAGAACACCATCTCGACAGTTGTTTGTAAGGCATGGTCCTGAACTCTGCAATGCAAAGAACAACCCCAACAACCAAGGAAGTCTTGGTGTTCTCAATAGCTCTACAAATCTTGGAGAAGATTACTGG
>NCQV01095779.1:7073-17216 GCA_002740545.1 Lophocereus schottii
GGCCCCTTCTATGGTTACTTAGATTCCTTGAGTTCACTTTGGCAAATTAAATGGCGGAAAACTCATAATATATATATGATTTTGTCCGACGCTCAAGTTAGAGAGAGAAAAGGTGATGATTCAGCGAGGAGAGAGAAGACCTTAAGGAGCAACATCAGCAGCAAACCCAATTCAGATGGCCATTATGGAAAACACATAGCTAGACTTGGAGACGCAAATTAAGAGCTCTGGTTATTGAAGAATTAGAGACGCAAAGACACTGCACTATGCCAAGAATATTGGGAAATAGATGAGCCAGACCTCAAAAAATGTCCGGATGTGCTTATTCGGGCCTAAGGAATCATTCGTTGCCGAGCCCGTTTATGAGACTTTTCGAAGTCAGCCTTCCGTTTTTGGACCAGGCCCAGTACCGGCGGAAAATGCTTTAGGGGAATCCATATCCTGTACACTGACGCAGGTAGTCCCTCGTCATCGTCTTACCACACACGCACCGCTCGTGTCCAAACTAACTAACTAGGCCAGGGCCACCACCCATGAAAACTTTTCATAGAATTGGGCCACCATTGTGTCAACTGCCCATTGGGCATGGCATACATGCGCAGTCGTTCGATATGGGCCAAAGCCCAACGGGTGATTTGGGCCTACCACCAAATTTCGACGAATTGAAGCATGGGAATGGAACTCACTGAGCGCTCAACTACGGTAAGTGAAGTGAGAGACAATTGGATGCGGGGTTGCTGTCCGAATCCAACCCCCAACAAAAAAGTGGGCATTTGATCAGCTTTCGGCTTTTTGCTTTTCGGGTGGTTCTTTTTTTAATTTCTAATTTATCGGATCCTTCACTCCGATCCAACCTTAATCATGACATGTCACCCACTTTTAATCGGGGCAGAGTCATTAGAGTGGTTATGCAACTTTCTCTGTGTTTCTCAATCATTCATTTATTCCTCCTCAACTTTCAATGTTTCATGTGAACTGTTTAGTGAAGGAGGGGACACACCCACATATCTGGCTTACAATCGGTCTTCTTTGATGTCTTCTCAGTCCGAAATTTATTAGTGTTTCTTCTATCTTTGCTGTTCTCGGTCACTGTATGCCCCACACATTCAATATAACTAGCAAAACAAACTATGACTTTCGTGAAAATGTGGAACCCACTCTTTGATTATTGAACACTTTCGAGATTGTTGAATTACTGTATTTCAAAGACAATCAAAGTTTTGAAGTTTGAAGTTTCAGGGATTATCATATGTACTCAATTAAAATGTAAAATATATGGAGGAAAAAAATGTTAATGGAGTTGGGAAGTGATCAAGTAAGAAAATTAACCCTCTCATAATACGATTCATAATACGTGACTGGGTCATGTTATTACAAATGTACTTAGACAAAAATTTAATTTATATATATAAGTGCTCAAGCTATAAAGAAAATTTTACCATTGTGCTGCATATGGAGTTGTTTCAATCATTAGAATATTATTCATTGATCATCAATTAATTAGGAGTTTCAAATTGTCGATTTTTTATCTTTATTGTGACTAAAATTAAAGAAAAGAACATCAGTCATCATAAAGTTGAAATCTAGATAAGACAAAATGTTTCAATTTTTATTTTTTATTTTTTTGAAGGAAGGTTCAAATAACGCACAAAAATTATATAAATACAATATAAGTATGGGTGATAATTGAATATTCACGCCTTATTTTATGCATTAAAAGTATCAATTTTTAACCCACTAAGATTTAATGGAGATTCTAATAAAACATTTAAAATTTTGTGAACCTATTCTTTTTAACTTGTTATAAGTATCATCAATAGCATTTAACTCCATACTTTTTGTCACTTAACAGCATCAATCAATAACACTCATCAGTATTGATCTATATTTAAATCATATTTCCTACTTAGAATTTATTTCTATTCAACATCCATGGTTCTTATTAGCAATAATTAATACTTATTAATACTAATTAATATTTACTCTAATAATAACTTCATTATAGTGTGTAAAAAGCAACAGCCCCCCGAAATAATCCATACACCACATGGAGCACGAAAATGAAGAAAAACAAAACATCGTTGGCTTATTCACATTTTACAGTTTCTCCGTTTCCAAATTATTCTGTTTCATCCTTTCAGTCAACAAAGCGCTGTGTCCACAAGCCCATTCATTAACCCTTTTTTTGGCACTCCTCTTGTTTTAGTCTCTCTCTCTCTTCCCTGTGAAAAGCCTAAAAAACGTTCTTGAGACTTGAACAGGACGCGTGAGTAGTGAGAGAGAAAGAGAGAGGAATGCTAAATTTGTAGACAGTTGCTCTCTTTGTTGAGTAAGAGACAAAGCCCAACAAGGAAATGACAGAACTTCTCTTGAGAATCAATCACTGAGGTGAACTGACCATCCCATGCATTTTGTCTAAAACCCCTTCAATTTCACTTACACTCACAGTCTAAATTCTGTAGCTGCTATGGCTGCCCGCCAGGTATTTGTTGAATTGTCCTCTTCTTTTTTCTTGGATTTGCCCCCCTTGGGCACTCCGTAGTTATGTAAAAAATTCTCATTTTTGGCAAGTGGGCTTTCTTGTTTCTTTGCATTTTGTTGGATGTAGCCATGAAACTGTCCTTGACATTACCATTGAACTTCAGGGTATTTCTTACATGAGGTAATGGGGAAACAAAAGAATTTTTCATCTTTTGAAATGGGCTTTTTCCCCCCTTCTGTCCTTTGCCATATTAACTATGATATTTGCTCATCTGCTTTTTCATCGGTTGTGTTTTTTGGTAAAATGTTGAGGCTGCCGACACTAAGTTAGTGGTTGATTTGATGACGGTGGTCGATGCAGGAAGAGGGTTGGCCTCTGGGTTTGCAACCACTGAATGTGAGAATTGGATTGGGCAGAGCTCGTGATTATTTGGGGTCAATGTCCTTTAATACAAGTATGCTAACTGGCTCTCCGACTTCATCCGCTGATTCTTCATCAGATTTAGACACAGAGGTCAGTTCAAATGTAGCAGAAATTCTTACAGGACAGTCTTGACCTCAAAAACCTCGGATTGTACCTTGTTTTTCACATAAGTGAGCAGTTTGATTGATGTGATTTTGCATGCACCTCTGTTTTTTGTTTCTTGGAGCTTGTCTTCTACTCACATTGTTTATAATTTTCGTTTGTCATTGTTGTACGTAAGTAAAAGGTCATCCTTTAGGAGTCATTCCTAGAGTACCTTAAAGTCAGGGAACAAATTGAGTTGAAGGGATTCAGTTGACATTTTCCACAAATTCCATGAAGGTTCTTATTTTCACGTTCATCATTCATATGTGACAACTCTTGCTTCTCCCTTGCAATCTCTTTGACAACCCCAGCCCACTCCCCCAAAGGAAAAAAATAATAATAATAAAAACCCACCAAAACCCAAAGAAAAAAGATGGGGAGGAGAAAGCTACAATCCGATTGTCTTCTGTTTTTGAATTCCGGTCTGTCTGCATTGTCTATTATGGGGGAAACTCCCTTTGCCTGAGGTAGCCATTGTGTACATGCAGCTCATCCAAGGCTCCACTTTGACAGGTTCCTCACACCTCGCTGGGATTGTCATTGTCGTTGTAGTCATAGTAGTGGTGATTGTTGTTATAGGTCGTAATCAGCAAAGTATATGGACAACTTTGCCCCAGGCAGGAATTCAGGACTTGCCTATTGTTTCTTCAGGGTTTTTGTTTGTCTGGAGGCTCTTATGTGCTGATGTCCTGTTAAAACTCTAAGCTAACCTCCGCCCTTACGGGACTGAGTGAGCTTCCTCTTAATTAATGACTTGAGTATCACATAACTATGCACAAGCGCTGATTTTTCGTCAAATTCAGGAAAACTTGTACCCTTATCCATGCTTTTTGTGATATCAATTCATGCGGCATTTCGGTTGTATGCTGAACACCAATCATACTGCCTTTTATGTGCAAACTCATTCCCTGCTTCTTGACTGCTATTAGCTGAGGCAATATTTGAAATCAAGATGATTTTCTTCATCATCCAGCAAATGCAAGCCCATTGATCAAACAGGGTAGCATAGAATTACAGATGTTGCATTCCTGATGCATTTCGTCCTGTGAACTTCCTTGCAGTCTACTGGGTCCTTCTTCCATGACAGGAGTATCACATTGGGAAGCCTTCTAGGTGTTTCCAGCATCCTAGAACTTTCTAGAAGATCAATAAGAGCAAGAAGACCGGAACCATTGAAAGTGAAGAAGCGTTGCAAGTCTAAACCTTGGATCTTCTCTCTTTGCTCAAGGGACAGCATAGATGTCAAGAGCACTCCAGCTAACACCCCATCCCTCGGCCAGTTTCTCGCAGTGGAGAGGAGGACTGCTATCTCGAATGAATCCAGGAGAGATCCGGGCACAAACACCTATGTGCCTGATGAAGTTTCTCTGGCCCAACCCATATCCCAGCCCAACTCATTATTTGTCAATGGCTGCATTGCCCCTCCGCAAATGAGCAATGAAAATAGAGGTATGGAGCATGGGAATCATAATGGTCACGGTGTTCCTATTCTCTTTTCATGCATGTGTGGGCAGGACACCCATTGAGTGAGCTTTGATTGTTTTCCGTTGTTTTGTGTTCAAATGTCATGAGTTTGAACGGATCTGCGCACTGCTTTGAGGAAGACAATGGAGCATGTTTTCGAGCAAGTACATGCATGTGTGAGTTCATTAGTGTTTGGTATCCCACAATTTGAGTAAATTGGTTTCTAGCAATTCTCAAGTCATGTTACTATCTGTTCTTTATCTTAATGTGAATATCCAACCAAAAAATAAGTATTTGATACATTTTTCAGGGCTTTTGTTATGGTTTCTTCCCCCACTACCCCGACCACTACCCTGACAACGTACACATTGCTGTTAGGATTGATAAAAGTCAATGCAAGGGGGAAAAAAAGGAAAAGGCAAAGGAAGTTAAAAAAGGGAAAAGAAGTTTTGATAACGGAGGAATGTTTCAAAACTTTATTTTAGAGGAAGTTTAAAAGTAACGTGCTTAGGAGTAAATATTTCTCTGGTTAGAAAATTTCCCTACACTCCTATAAATAAGGGTATTATTTATCTTTGAAAACAACACACAGAAAAAGAACTACACAAGACACCACCAAAGAAAATACCAAGAGGGAGTTCGGTGAGAGTGGGTGAGTGTAGGGAGCAACTGGTAATTAGTTGCGAGAAAACATATCCGAGTAGAGAGAGTGGGAAGGTTCTGTTTATAGGTGCTGGTAATTAACACTTGTAAACAGGGAGAATTGTTTGTATATTGTCCAGGAATAATGGAAATATAATTTTTCTCTCAAAATCCTCTTGTGTCAGTTTTATTTATTTTAGTATGTTCTTGATATTTTTCAGATCTTACTTGCTTAAAACCCAACAGTGGTATCAGAGTGAGGTTGCGCTGGGAATGAGGGTTTGTAAGCATTAGGAAGCAAAAAAATTTGGAGTAGAAGAACGTGGAATGGCATCGGTAAAAGGCTCGAGCATTTTGATCGAACCTTTTGATGGCCGTCGTGATTTCACCTTGTGGCAACAAAGGGTGAAAAGTTTGCTGACACGAGAAGAAGGGACAATTAAGGCCTTGAAGGTGAAGATTCGCAGGATCGAGAAGATGAAGGACGACAAATGGGTGGCACTTAGGGAAAAAGACAAGCCAAAGAAGATGTCCAAGGAGGAGTGGGAAGATTGGAAAGACATGCCAATGAGTACAGTATTGTTGTGTCTTGCAAATAATACTCTTTGGGAAGTTCTTGGTTTAATAGACTCGGTAGATATTTGGGATAAATTGGAGAGCTGGCATAAGTCAAAATCATTAACAAGTAGGTTATACTTGAAAAAACGATTGCTTGGTCTCCAAATGATGGAAGAAGCAGACTTCAATTAACATCTAGACGAGTTCAATAAGATAACGATGGAGTTGGATTCTCTAGAGGTAAAGATTGAAGAGGAAGACAAAGCTTTGCTCTTGTTGGCTTCACTACCTTTATCTTTTGATAATATCATGACTATTCTTTTGTTTGGAAAAGATACCTTGAGACTTGATGAGGTGGTTACTGCCTTATTGATGAATAAGACTCGGCGGGGCAACAACGAACTCTCAAATGAAGGTCAGGTGGCCATGGTTACCAAAGAGTCTAGTCGAAGACGAGGACGGTCAAGAGAAAAGGAGGAAGGGTCCCAACATTTAAGATCAAGTGGTTAGAAGTTCAAATGCTACTACTGGGACAAGAAAGCTCACATGAAAAGGAATTGTCCGAAGAGAAAGAAGGATCTGAGAGATGAGAAGCCATCAATAGTAGGAGTTACAGAAGGTTCGCACCTAGGTGATAGAGGTGACGTATCTCTGGCAACTGCTGAAAGTCCAGAAAAGTCATATTGAATATTAGATTCTGGTTGTTCATTTCATATGTGTTCAGTTAGAGATCACTTTGATACATATCATCGATGTAAAAAAGGTACTGTCAACATGGCAAACGGTACACCAAGTCGGATTGTCAAGATGGAAACAGTAGGGATTTGCATGTTTGATGTGGTAGTGAGGACAGTAACTGAGGTCACACATGTGCCATGTCTAAAAAGAAATCTGATTTCTTTAGGGACTTTAGATGGGAGAGGCTATCGATATTCGTCTGAAGGTGGAGTTTTGAAGGTCTCTAAAGGAGATATGGTAGTCCTAAAAGGAGAAATGTCTAAAGGCTTGTATGGACTTGTAGGGAATGTGTAGACGGGCGGAGCTGCAGGAAGTGCTACTACAAGTGACTCAAGCAGAAGATAGGTCGTAAGGAGGAAATGGGTAACATTTGCTTCTTCGGCTAAAGGTGACAATGACCTTAGCGAATCGAGTTAGGTGGAACCATCGGCATTGATTTTTATCAAGGTGGAGATTGTTAGGATTGATAAGAATCAATGGAAGGGGAAAAAAAAGGAAAAGGCAAAGGAAGTTAAAAAAAGGGAAAAGAAGTTTTGATAACGGAGGAATGTTCCAAAACTTTATTGCAGGGGAAGTTTAAAAGTATCGTGCTTTTAGGAGTAAATATTTCTTTAGTTGGAAACTTCCCTGTACTCCTATGAACAGGGATATTATTTGTTTTTGAAAACAACACACAGAAAAAGAGCTACACAAGACACCACCGGAGAAAATACCAAGAGGGAGCTTGGTGAGAGTGGGTGAGTGCAGGGAGCAACTGGTAATTAGTTGCGAAAAAACACATCCGGGTAGAACGTGTGGGAAGGGTCTGTTTATAGGCATCGGTAATTAACACTTGTAAATAGGGAGAGTTGTTTGTATATTGTCCAGGAATAGTGAAAATATAATTTTTCTCTCAAAATTCTCTTGTGTCAGTTTTATTTATTTTATTACATTCTTGATATTTTTTAGATTTTATATGCTTAAAACCCAACAATTGCTTGTGATGACTCCAAATTGACTCTCTCTCTATATATGAGTGATGATATATGTCTTGATACACAAGATACTTTTTAAGTGTATTGTTTTAGCCAAAATTAACATATTATAAGATCTAAAATCATATATACTGTCCCCTTGTTTTGTTTCCCTGTTTCTTCGGGAACCATTTCTTTCTTGCTTGATAAACTAACTGGTAAATTCAACCCAGTATGTGCTTGTTTAAGTTTCAGATGACAGATGATAATAAATGCTACCAATATAGGTTGGTTCAAGTGGTTTGACACCCATTCCCCTTAAGCAAGATCTTGAGTTCGAACCTTGTGAATGGAGAAAATCTGTGATAGGAGAGCTGTACTCTTATTCGATCAATAGTAGCTCGATTCTAGTGAAATGGAAGATCAAAGACTAAAAAAAAAAAAAGTGCTATAGAGAATAGGACCATGCTTTGCTAAATGGCCTTCGAAAGTTGCAAGATTTTTTTTATTTTTTATTTTTATTTTGTATTTTATTTTATTTTTTGGTGGGGTGGAATGGAAGGTAAGTTGCAAGGGTTCTCTCAACCAGGCTTCTGGAGGATGGCTGGTCTGGTTACCTGAGTAATTTGCTCAACAACGGGCTTCGTTCACCCACCTTGGGCCGACCTGCTGCCTTACCAGCCTTAATGGGCCTAAGTTGATCCAAATAGAGATATTGGTTCCCCTGCTCCATTTGTTGTAATTGTGACGCAGCATCCTGGATTGTTTGCTTGAAAGTTGAAACCAAACATGGAGAGTACTTTAGTGTTTATCTCATGTTAAAGTTGGGACCGAGCTTAAGCCAAGATTAAGATACTGCACATGTCCCTTTTTTTAAAAAAATAAAATGAACTATGTGGTATATTGTCAAGATTTAAAGTTTGTTCGAAACTTTTGATTTTTGAACTATGTAATTCCGATGTAGTAAAAATAAGTATTTAAATCTAGAATTAACTGAGTAGACTTGAGCTTTGATCGAATCTAATTCTGAGGGAAACTAGTGACCCTTAAGATATTTACCAAATCGAGTCAAGATTTCATTAGGTGTGATGTGCGCGATAGTGACTGATAGAATGGCCCTTCAATGCTTAACCCAGCAATAAATGAAGACAAATACATAAAACACACAACTTGAGTATTTTTACTGGGTGTCTATCGGATTGGTAGTAAATCTTGTCAAGATTGATATTATCCAGAAAGTCAAATTCCGCCCAGATGAATTCATGCCTCCTTCCCTAATATAATCAAGTCATCGGGATGGGATAGTTGGGCCAACAAAGTCCATTCAACTGTTGTTAACATTCACAGTCATAAGCTTGACCACCACAATCACTATGAAGTATCTGAGTTGCAGCATCAAAAGGAAATTTCTTGGGGTGGCCATCGTCTAACTTCCCCCTGCGTATGCGGGTGCCCCAAATACAAATAAAAGCTCAAGCACAACTGTACAAGTTTTAGGTGGTTCGGCTTTGACTTGGCTTCATCACCTGTCAAAAAAGTCCCCAGTCCAATTTGACCCGGTACCGTACCCAAAATAGCAATAACAATAATATAATAATTAATAATAAAATTAAAGAAATTCGATCCCTTCTGCTTGAAAGTCTCACAGATGATGGACCCTGGGTCCCATACATATATAAATATATATATTCAAGGGCACGTGATCTTCTATGGGAGAGAGAAAGAGAGGCCCCAAAAAAATTACCATAAATTCTCACTAAATTATTGACTGTCCAGGAATTTAATATATATTATCTATAATTGTGGAACAATAGTAAGCAACTGAATAGCGGCCAGATCCTTAATTTGTTCGAGTTTGAATAAGAGTAAGCGCTTCTCCTGTGAGAAGATGCACTAAACCGACAATAGTTTTGGTCTAGCATCTTCATATTCCGGCCTCCTACGCTGGTCCATGAAACATGAATATTCTACCTTTGGTTTAATTTAATGTTGGGTAAAAAAAGAAAAAAAGAAAGAAACAACGAAAAGGTATGATCTCCAGATGAGAGTTCCCTTGAACTTGTGATGTGGTTACTGCTTCTCCACATCTGATTGTTTAACTCGTGAACTACTCTTGGTCATGTCAGTATTATGTTGCCGTTTTCTCTTTAAGGTACATACAATTTTTATCTCTCTTTTGTTATCCATTATGATTAATGTTATTTAAAGTAATTATTATCTTATATTTGTTACTGTGGTTTTCAAACGAATTCAACTTTTAATTAAAATATTTTCTTAAAACTTTTTATCTGAATCTATTGAAATCGGTCTCTCTATAGACAATTATGTTTATAGAGATAAGGTTGTCCATATATATAAATCTTCCCAAACCTTACAAAAACGGGACTCACATTGACAATTGCTATTATTGTACTATTTCTTCCATTCTAAAAAGACAGTATATATTAAGGTTGTAGTTCTACCTTTTGTAAGGGAAATAGCATTTTTAGCCTTAAAATAGAATATAATTTGAGATAGGGTATTAATGAGTGGCTTCTTAATTGGAGTGGAATACTATTTAAGTTTGAAATTCGTATTATAGTTATTAATTCTGTGTTTATAATCGTTTCATCATGTTACACATAATACATAACAGAACACTTCTTTGTGGGAGTCAGAGATACTTACAAGCGGAAGTCACATGTGTCTGGCGGATGATTGAAGAGAACATATATGTTGCTAACGAATGTCACTTGTACT
>NCQV01095781.1:2440-13139 GCA_002740545.1 Lophocereus schottii
CAAAGATGTCATACGTTCCACTCTAACTGCTGAAGAAGAAAACCCTCTATATTCTCCAAAGAAGGGGAGGTACCTTTTTATCTTTACATTTTACAATCTTAGCGTAAAAAGAGGGAAAGCATGCCAAGGTAAACATATTCCAAATAAAATCATCAGGTAAAGGCTGCAAGATTCAAGTCAAATAAACAAAGATCGCAAATGCAATCAATTTGGGGTTTTCAAATTAGACACTTCACCTTTTTCAATTGCTGCAACCTCTGTTCCCTCTGCTATCTTCAGATGATGCAACCGAATTCCTTTGGGGAAGCCAAGACCAGAATATTTCAATTACACAGAAAGTGCTATCTGATCAGCTAGCCAGCTGAGAGAAATTTAAGATCTGATTCAGGCCCACCCTGAAGCATTCTGGTATGGGCTTTCAGTTCAGCCCCATGACTGGAAAGTCATCCACCTGGTTATATGGAAGCCAAGCTTTCCCCTTTTCCAGAATGTCCATTACTTCTGGTGATCAGGACTTCTGGACATGTTGACTGAAATCACAATTGTCATGTAGAACCCAAGCTATATGCAACTGCTATATAACATACTAAGAGCTGGCCGCATCAGCTACCAGAGAATCAGATGAATCTTTCTCAGACTCAACCATCACGGAAGTCATCATTTTCCGCCGCCTCTGTTCGAGAGCCAGCCTTCGGTTTGTTTCCAGGATGATAAGCAGAGCAGTGATGTCAGCTGGGCTCACCCCACCAACTCTACTCGCTTGGCCAACGGTCTGTGGTCTCACCTGGAATAAAGTAAAGCTATGCTATCAGAAGCTGGGAACCTCCGAAGCAGCAATAAGAAAGGTAGCTGAGTTATATAAAATCTTATACCAATGTGGTAAACAAATCACATGGACCAAGCCCAAGTACATAACCATCAACCAATGAGCTTAAACAGAACGGTTGCACGCACGATTATGATGCAGTTTGCAAGCAAACTATTGATACTAGACTAATGCAGATGAAATAAAGTAATTGCCATTGCGTATGAAATTTGCAAGGTCTTATACCAATAATACGTGGAAAAAAAAAAAGTAGAATAATGTTAGTTGCCAAGTAAATGCCAATAGCATCTCACTTATTACATGGAGGTCCAGAGGATGTGCATAACATTCCTAGGGTTTGCAGTTAATTAAGCATCATACCCGCATCTGAGTGTTGAATATGCACCCAATGCAGAACAGGACCAGGACAAATCAAAGAATCAGATTAAAAAGGAAAAATAAGATCCAGAAAGGATATTGCATTCAGAATTACTTCAAGCCTGTCACCGAAGAACGGTGAAAATCATAAAAGGATCAATACGAATTCCGTGTTCAATGAGAAATGCTAGTATGTCATATAGATGGGATAGAGCACATACCTTGGAAAGTTTCTCACGTGCCTCCCGAGACAAAGTTGTCATTGAGTGGTAATCCAGATCCTCTGGAAGTGGTCTATGTTGTTGATGAACCATCTGGAAGCAGATGAAAATAAGAGACCAAGTTATGAAAACTTTGCTGAAATATTCACTGAGGATGCATTTGCAAAGTTCGAAGATTCAGTTTTACTGACAAATTAACAACCCCAAAGCAAAAAAAAAAAAAAAAAAAAAAACGAGCTAACCTGTTGCAGCTGCTGTTGCTGTCTAACAATGAAACCTTCATATTTAATATCAATCTCTACGCATTCTTTCTCCATTCTGGACAGGCATTCGTTTCCAAAACCATGCTTGTCCAGAAGTTTATACTCTACATGAGGCTTTTTGAGAAGGCTCTCCAGTGTTGAAGTCTCCTTCACTGGTTGACCAGATACCAGGGTCACATCAGCAGCCAGGTTACCGCTACCTGTAAGTTCTTCAAAAATAACAAATTAGAAAATTTTTCATATTTATTTTATGAATTCTTTAGTCTAAACCGAAAGCAAGGTAAATTACATAAGACTATCTCATGGTCAGTCCACTCCCAAAGTAGACTCGAAATTTCCATTAAGGCAATGTAAACAAATTCGTTAACATTGAGTCAAAAGATAAATTCTACATCCACCAATAACAAAGGAACAGTTCGGTTGGTTTGAATAATTGTGTTTTTTTTTTTGGGGGTGAAGTTATTTTGAATAAATAGAACATAGTTTAGCTATTTTGTGTTAGACAAAAAATCCGATGCCGTACCTTTAGTTTTTCTCACTTTTTTTTCACAATTCCCTAAACTTCACAACCTAGAGGGAATGAATGGAGTACACGTGAAGGATGTGCAATAAGATAAAAAGTTCAAAGTTGAATGCATAAAATATAGAAGTATTAGACAACACAAATATCATGTTAACTCTAATCAAAGACAAGAAGCCACCTCGCCTAAAAGACAGTTCTTTGAAAGACCACAACAAAGGAGGATTTCTGTTATCATGACTGGAAGATAAAAACTGATCATCATCTACTGATGATGGATAGCGAATGGAAAACCAAGCGATTGCCACATTAATTTTACTGTTGTTATTCGATCCTGGCGTTCCCTGTTTAACAAACTCTATTATTATTTAACATGGGTAAACAGTCAAGCACATGCGCTCCTATGCAGGGTGGACAGGCTAGTATAGGGGAGTGGGGAGGAGGCAGGACAAGCACTGTCTAAACCTCGACACACTAGAAACAAGTGAACTAAACAACAACCACTTTGTGCGTGCCAAAGGTCGAACCCCTGATCTTCAGGAAGGAAGGTGTACTTGGTTCCATTGAGCTAGAGCAACTGAAGCTGTCCCCCAACCCCTTCCCTTCTTCTCCAGATAAGTCAGAATTCACCACATAAAGACTCGCTTTTCCTAGTATCATAAGAATTCAGAACATCTGATGCACTTTTTGCCAAAGGTCATGACTAGAGCCCTCATATGATTCGTGAGCCCTCTGTCCTTGAAGAAATAAACAAACAGAAAAATGAAGACAAGAAAGAAGTGGGACCTGACATCCTGACAGTTTTCAGCCGTTTTTTCTCCTCTGCTATTCGTGACTGCTTATCTTGATATAGTTTCCAACGTCTATCATCTATTAAACCAATTTCCCTTCCCAAAGGAGTGAGACGACTATCAGCATTGTCAGCACGGAGAAGTAATCGATGTTCTGAGCGGCTACGAGAAAAAGAAAGCCAAATTAACAAGCTAAATGAAAACAAGGACAATCCCTTTATTTTCGATTTTTAGAAATTCCTACTATTTAGCATAAGATGACTTAAGCAAGGCTACCTTGTTAACATTCGATAAGGTTCTCGAAGATCTTTAGTAACCAAGTCATCAATCAGAGTGCCAATATAGCTGCTTTCTCTCTCGAGAACAATAAGAGACTTGCCATCTGCATGTCTGGCAGCATTAATTCCAGAAATAATTCCCTACAGAAGAGGAAACATGATACAACTCAACTTTATGGAAAATGCAGAATTGTAACATGACTTAAACACAGGAAGGTAAAATATGTAGCATTTGAAGGGACACTGTGCTACACATTTTGCTGTTTCTTGATGTAACTTGCCCAAAAGATATGCCAAATTGCTTACTAAGAAAATTATGGTTTCATTATTTTTCATCTGTCCTGCTGCTGTCCGTTGGTGCTTTCAAGGAAGCTCTAAGCTTGAGCAGGGATCAGGGAGCTATCAATGTTGAATGCCCTCCCATCTTTTTAGCAACAAGTACTTTTGCCAGAATATTCTATCCTCCACTGAAGTAATGAATAAATTGCTTCTTCCACTTCAATAAAGAAGCAAAGAAACGACAGGGCAGGGAACCAAAATAAACCTGTGCAGCAGCCTCCTCATAGCCGGTTGTTCCATTTATCTGACCAGAGAAGAAAAGACCTTGAAGCTTTTTGGTCATTAGAGATCTGGAGCACTGATGAGCAGGTAAGTATTCATACTCCACAGCATAAGCAGGCCTCAACATCGTACAGTTCTCAAGTCCAGGTAATGTTCTCAGCAGTGGTAACTGCAGTCTCTCAGGTAAACCAGTAGAGAATCCCTGAAAGAAGATACCATTTCAAAGAAATAAATACTCAGGAAAATTTGCATAGAATTAAACATAATGTCTGAAATAATTTAGAATGCACGAAACAGAAGGAATAACAGGTGAGAACTTTGAACAAAAAATTAATTCAAAGAAAGAAAAACCAAAAATTGCCACCCATCGATTTGCCACAAAACTGAATCGAGCATTCAAGGCTGATATAAGTAAGAACAAAGCTGCAGAATACCTGTACATAAAGCTCAGGCACAGTTCGGCCTTCTGGTTCAAGAAAAATATGATGGGACTCCTTGTCTTGAAATCTAACAATCTGAAGATAGCAGCAGCTCACATATAACTATAAGCAAGCAATTTTGAGAAAATAGCAACGCCATTTATGAAAAAAAACCTTAAATGATAAAACAAGTCAGTTTTGTACTGTTCCATGAAGTTGAAGTACTGGCCCTGTCAATCATTTTCTGATTGTGAAATGGATACAGTTTGTACGCAACTTTAAGGGTTAGATGGTAGTAATTAGAAACCCTACCAAAACGCCATAATAGTTCAGGATTGAGGAATTCACAAAAAGGCACACAAGTTCAAGCTATGATGGCATACTAGAGTACGAGAGACCTATTAGAGATGTCCTGATCAAGGTAACAGAACCCTAGACTGATCTCATTATTCATAGTTGCACAGCCAACTCATGTGTATCTATTTTGTTTCTAACCTATTAAAGATCCCAATGCCCCCTTAACTTTCCTTTTTTCTTCAAGAGAGGGTCTCCTCATCTGAAAAGCAACCACCTTTCAGGCGATTTTAACAGGATGATGACATTCACCTACTTTGCATTCAATCCCTCGCAAATTTCATAACATTTTTAAGGAACCATCACAATTTAAATAACCTCAGCCAAAGCCTACTTCAGGACTTGATTCTATCATTACAGCCACATTGACCGCATCTGCTAGTTATAGAATGAGTGACTGCAGTTTCGAGAAATAAATTGAAAAGAAGTTTCAGACAATCAAGCAAATTACACCACCACCACCTCCTCCTCCTCCGCACAATGTGAGTCCCCCTTTCGCGGGATCTGGGGGGATCCAGATATGAGCAACCTTACCTCTACAAACATCTCTACCTGTAGAGCGGCTGATTCCAAGAGACAATCATTCAAATTACAATGAGTATGGAATAGCCTTATAGCCACTAGGCTAAAATCCTAATTTTAGTCAATAACTTCCACATTGTCATAAAATAGCTGTTTTTATTTCATTTTATTAGGTAAGAGGATAGGAGATTATATGGCGAGATAAAGCAATATCCTTAAAAACTATTTTTTGTTAATGATACCTTATCCTCAATGGAAGGGCAATATCTAGGCCCTTTTGCCTCGACCCACCCTCCATATGTGGGAGTTTCATGCAAGTTCTCTTTAATCAGCTCATGAGTGCTCTTTGTTGTACGTGTCAGATAGCAGCACATTTGTTCCCTTTCAATATGACAATCAGGATCAAAGGTAAACCAGCCAACCTGCATAATCAACATTTCAGTGTCAGAATGAATTTGTCCAAGTACCACATATCCGAAGAAGATGGCTTTAGGGACAAATGTGAGCACAAGATGCCACAAATCAAGCATGTGCAAGTAAAGAATGCACTCAAAAACATTGTATGGATATTGGCTACGTGTATACAAAAGATTGAATGACAAGACCTCTTCATCTCCATGTTGGGGTTCCAATATGGAAAAGTCCACAGAACGGATGTCCACACGTGCAGGAGTCCCAGTCTTCAACCTATCAGTTTCAAATCCTAAACTCTGAAGATTTTCTGTGAGACCATGCGAAGCTGATTCCCCGGCCCTTCCTGCAGCCATAGAGGTTCTTCCTACCCATATTTTGCCACTCATAAATGTTCCTGTCGTGAGAACGACAGAAGGTGCATAGAAATTCATTCCAAAGAACGTACGAACACCTTCAACATTATCATTCTTCCCAATAATGATATCTGTCACCATAGCTTCTCTGATTGAAAGGTTGTCTGTACTGAAGATGCAAATCAACAAAATAAATTAAAATATGAAAGAACCCAAACACAAAATACGGAACTGAGAGATGACCCACGTCAACTATGTATTTTTGCTTCCTTAGTGAAACCATTTAACCAGACAAATGGAAGTCGGTCCACATCCTCTTCAATATCGTTCTATGGAGGTTATCAATCTAGGAAATCAAGGGTAAATGAACTAAACAAGGTTAAGAAGTGAAAAATTCTATGATTCAACTTCTTATATCTAGCCTGAAGCACAATACTCTAGGAAACATAGCCAATATACTATGCAACAAATAACTTTTACCATCATAAAATATGCAAAAAACTTTACTGAACATAGTTATTATCATTCATTAAATCCCTTGCAGGCCAAAGGATGAAAGGGACAACTAGAAGAATAGTTTAGGGGCAGAACTTACTTCTCAACAACATTCTTCATCTGCATAGCATATTCCCTCTTATCAGTTTGAGCACGCAATGCTCGAACAGCAGGGCCCTTCGAAGTGTTAAGTACACGCTTTTGTAGATAACACCTACAATGCAGCGAGAAACCAAAAGGGAAGGTGTTGCACTTAGTCTAGTACGAGTCAATATAACCCAGNNAAAAAAAAGGATAAACAGAAAGAAAGAATAACAAAAAGATTCATGTCAATAAATAAAGGATAATTCATAGTTTGTCTCTTCTGATATCAGGGTGGCAATGTTATGTTACATGCATAGGATTCAGAAATGACAAGCCACTGACTTTATGCAACAGGACAACAAACTATGGATGGTTAACTATGCCCTACTCCTAGTGTACTATTTTATTGTCCAATTTGTTGTCGAAAACATCTTTGATTTACAAAATCTAATGAATTGTGTTGTCTGCTCCACTCAGTTTGAACATGCAACTTCTTTCTGATGTATCTTCCCCTGAGGACCTTTGCGATTTCATCATCACCATTCACCATCATCGTTGTCATCATCCTCCATCTTTTTCTTGAATTTATTCTAGCTTTTAGGTGAGGTTTAGATTTATTTGGGAATATTTCAAACCTGTTTTCAATTTTATTCTTTGACCTTCCCTGCTAAACTTCCTTCTCACCTTAATTCCTCTTTTTCGCTCCACTAATTTCTCAGCTTCAAAAGATCCAAACTAATAAAGCATCTGTGTCATTTTTCATTCTACATGCGTAAGCATATGCGCCAGTTTCCTAATACACCATTTCCTGCATCTTGTTTCCCTAATATAGAAGATACATCGTAACATATTCAGAAAGCAAAGAAATAATATGTTCAATTTGATCAAAATAGGGAAGAAGGCTAGACAGATCTACAAAATCGAGTGGGAAATCCATTTATTAAAAAACTAGCAAGAACTAAAAAGAAAATAATTTCTGTGACTCAGAAATGAAATTGTAACAAGCCCATAATAAACAGAGACTTTTATTGTTATAGCGGACTTATAGTAACCCCCCCCAAAAAAAAAAAAAATTCACATCCAAGGAAGAGGACAAAAGAAGGAGCTCATTTTTTGCATCTCCTAATTTTTGTTCTTTAGATGTTACATAACATAAAAATTTTACCAACAAAATTTTGAACGTCAAATAGTCACATTAATTTTTCTAAGGGAAAACTGCAAATCTTTTTGTACTCCAAAACTATAATATAATCATATGACCTGTTCCAAAACATATGCCCAGGGCACACCCAGGTTAACATAATGTCCAAAATTGCTTTTGACGAAAATGTGTATTCCATTTCTTCCCAAAAACACTCGTGTCTCCTGTGTATGACTCTTGCAAGCTGAATCAATAATTTTTTTTTTCCTTCATATCATCAAAGTTCTACCTGAATCCTTTTCTCTGTTTTGAGGCAGTCTTATGATAACTTAAAAAATTGCACACAGGATTCCTCTCAACTGAAGCAAAATGCATCTCAACCGTCCACTGCTTTCTCTCTATGAGCTTATGGAGTAGTAGATAGTCAATAGTTTTAACCTAGGACGAAACAGGATCAATCTCTCTGCAATCAGGGTTAAGGCTGCTGAATTAATCCCCTTTCTTCTAACCCGTCTTGTAAGAACTCTTGGGGGTATATTTGAAATTCTTCTCAACTCAAGAAACTTCGTGCCTTTAAAGGCCTCTGCAAGACCACAAACACAATATGGTGCAGCCTAATTAAGTGAAATAAATACAATCTATCCCCATCTGAGCTCAGAAGAAGACTACTAGCCTAACAATCAGCTATCTACTCTCTTCCAAACAATCAGCTATCTAACTCTCTATGTTGTCTACTACTTAAAAAATGAAAAAAAAAAAAACATAAACCAAATGGTTTCAAAGTAGTTATACTTACAATCAAGCCATCATAAAGAACTAGACAAATTTTTTTAAGTCGAAAAGGAAAAGGAGCCATTGAAATCGTTCATCAAAATAAGGTATTAATCAATCCCCAAATTCCCATAAATTTAAAGAGGTAAGAAGACACTATGTTCATACACATCTTGTATATGACATCAGAAACATAAATGCGCAGCTTAACCAAACTTTAAGTTGAACATTCATTGCAAATATTGTTCCGCTTTCTCCAGACAATGCAGATATAGCCCAATTCTGTAGGAGAGAGAGAAAGAAAAAGATGAATAACACTCTACGGTCTTTCCATTGACAGATTCTCCAGATCAAAAAGCAGACTTTGTGCATTTCCTCCCTAACGTAGATGATTTGACATATAGAGAAACAGTAATTACCAAGGAACCGCAGTCTCACCCATGACTATCCAACAAAGTGAACAAACCATCTTATATGGTTTTTTTTTGTTGGGGGGGGGGGAGGGGGTTCATTGTACAAAGAGCAATGGGGTATTACAACTATCCAAGTGCTCAACTTTCAGTGAACTGAAAGAAATATCACCTATCAGCAACTTTTCCTATCTCACCGCCAAGTGCATCCACTTCATGTACAAGTTGTGATTTTGCTGGTCCACCAACAGCAGGATTGCAAGGCTGTACAGAAATTGGCAGAAAATTTCGTTGAGGACCAAATCAGATGAGATTATACATGATTAAATAGTAGCAGCAACCAAAAGAATACATTAGCCAGTGATGAGGACCAAGACAGGGTTTCAAGTTTCAACCTATCACAATACCTAGGAAACATGGCCAACAATCAAAATTTCACCAGAAAAAAGATGCATCTAACTCCAGATACAAGAAAGGGAGGAAAACGAGGCTTATCCACAAAATCAGAAAACTGGAAAAGAAATGAAGTACCCACAGCATAATTTTTGATTAGGTATACTTCCTTTTTTTTTTTTACAATTTTATTCAGTGCTAGGCATCCAAAAGCAGCAGTGCAATGCTAAGCAGAAACAAAAGATGAAGTTCATACCCTAGAATTCTATAGATCCTAATGTACATGCATGCAATTACTTTGGCTTCGAAACTGGGTAATGGTTCATGCCTTACATATGCATCACTTTGGCACGATCAGCCACAAAATCTTTCCTGATGATTTCAATCATCAATTGAGGCCATCAACTGGGTGGCAACATAAACGAGATGACAGGGAAAAGGGACTGATATTGTTCGAAACTTTTGGTTCACATCAGTACTTCCAAAATCTTTTCTAAAAATTAGTTTGTCTTTTGGCAACATGTTCTTTTCTTGTTAGCAATAATGTTGTGTATATCATGACCTTCCAGCACCCTATTTCATTGCAATATACACTGTTTCTTCTTCCTACTGTTGTTCATCTTGTTTGAAAAAAAACAAAAGTACAGCTGATGAAACTGTTTAATTGGCGAAATACAATGGACTTAGCATTCGTCTTCAGGGCTTCCTATCCTTCATGGAAGAGAGACTGATGGATAAGCACATGAGAGGTTTGTCCAACAAATGCAAAATATTACCTGCCATGCAATTCTGTCAATGTTCAACGTGAGAAGAAGAGTTTTTGCCCCTAGCCGAGCAGCAGCAAGAGCAGCTTCACACCCAGCATGTCCACCTCCAACAACAATGACATCATATATTTCATCAGCTGTTTCAACAAGGCTGCTCCAGCCTGCAGTTCAAAAGAACAATTTCACAACAGTTATCAGTCTATTGCTCATTCCAACAAGAGTTAAACATCCATCGTGATATGAACCTCAATGCTTTTTTATAGTTGCTATGTAGTACCTACTTTCTTCAGCAAAAACAGCAAGCAGAAGTTCCTAGGAGTAGGAATAGTTTTGAATAGTCCCTCAAGAAAAACAATTAGCCCTCACAAGGCAATGAATGTAGCAGATCTATAATTCAAGGCCGAGGGCATGCATTCAAAATCTAGCCATTCCATGAGACCATGACGAAAGCGGCCATGTGGAAAAGGTGTTGAAGTTGATCCAAGCACATTTTCACCCAGCGAAAACTGGGATATATTATGGAATTGCCGCATCAGAGCGACTCCACGATATCAAGTCCGAAATGGCAAACACAACTGAATTGGATCCTTGTTCCAGGTTTTCTTTTACATAATCTTCAACATAACCAGTCACAAATCCAGAAACTTTCTATAAAGGTGTTCAACTTTTGAGCTTCTTGAGAGTTGAGACTTGATAGTTGCTAATGAACTTTATGGACATTCAATTCGAAAAATTTAAGGATCTTAGATTTTTGAGTTT
>NCQV01095797.1:5466-22521 GCA_002740545.1 Lophocereus schottii
GATCAATGTATATTGACATAAAAGGATATATATAATTTCCAAATATAAAATTTTTAAAAGATATTTTTTGGCTAAAAAATATAAAATGCTATTTTTAAATGTCAAATGTTAATACTATTAGCTTTTCGAAAACGTTACTTAAAATGCTAAACGCTACTTAAAATGCTGGTCAAAACACTAGTTTTCCAAACACTAAAAATTAACTAATTAACGTATTGACCTAATCAAAACATCAAACACTACCGAAAACGTTGTTGCCGAACACGGCCTTAGACCTATAGCTATGAGAACGCACAACTCAACCAATTGAGGTGCCGATGAGCATGAGTTCGTTACTTGGATACGATCTACAATGCATGTCAGGAGAGTATGTTGTCTATGTTTTGATGCTTCACTTGTTGGTGGTCGCCATTTTATATTCGATATGTTCTCTTGCTTCAAGGACTTGGCTGGACACACTTACACTAGTGTAACTGATGAGACATATAATGAGGCATATGGTGCACAACAGCATAACATAGCTCACAGTTAGTTACAAATAATTGCTGATGTGTTATAGCCTTCTAACAAACTCTCCCATCTCAGCCCCTGCAGCTATGTACATATATATATATATATACACCTCTGATGCATACTGTTATTACAACTTCTCGAATAACAAAACAGAACATAATGGATTTCTATTTCTCTCTCTCTAGTTCTCTTTCTCCCTCTTGCTTCCATTGATGCAGATTGACATGGTGTCAGAGCCTATTCCGAGCTCTTCTTTTTGCTTCTTCCTTTAATCATTGATTCAGGCGACATTCAATCACATTCAGTTCATTGTTCTTTGATTCTTTAAATCTGAGTCTTTGTTCTGCACCAATTCATGAGGTTTTCAATTGAATTATAGAATTCTTTGTTTGGAAAGAAAAGAAATGGCTGAGAATCTAAATATAAATGATCCATCACATAAGCTTTTCTTGCATCCTTCTAATAACCTGAATAATATTATGGTTAGTGAGTTAATGAATGGTTAGAATTATGGCCTCTAGAAGAAGGCCATGGAAGTAGCATTGCTGGCCAAGAGTAAGCTAGGGTTTGTGTTAGGAACTTGCACCAAACCTAATAACACTTCTCCATTAGTTGGTCAATGAGATAGATGTGACAAAATGGTGTTGTCTTGGTTAATCAATGCTGTTATAAAGGATATTGGAATGAGTTTAATATTTTCTCCCATAGCTCAATTAGCTTGGGTTCAGCTTTAGCAAAGATTTGGGGAGGCGGATGGTACAAGAATTATTAAGATTCAGAGAGATCTTTGTCTGATTTCACATAATCATCTGCTAGTTGCAGATTATTTTACTCAAGTAAAGAAAATATGGGATGATTATAACAACATGATTATGATTCCTTTGTGCAACTGTGGAATGGAATGTGCTAGTTAGAAAGCAGCACACAAATTGATTCAAGATCAGCAGCTTATGCAGTTTTTTGGTTGGTTTGAATGAGGATTATAAGATCATAAGAGGTAGCATATTTATGATGAAGACTTTGCCGAATATTGATTAGGTTTAAAGTTTGATCTTACAAGAAGAAAAGCAAAGATCACTAAATGATGCTTCTCAACACAATCTTGGCTCAACTGCATTTCATTCAAAATGCAGAGACAAGATTCCTCCATCCTTAATCATACAGCTTTGGCAACACAACAACAAAGATTTTACGACTCTCAGCAAAGACCTGGATCTGGTTATATTGGTTGCCAAAATGTTAATCCATCAGCATGCTACAATATCAACTATAAGAATGTGCCAAGGACTAGTATGCAAGGTAGAGGCAACTGTTTTGTGATCATTGTAAAATAGCAGGTCATATTGTCCAGAGGTCTTATAAAATTCATAGTTACCCTCCTGGACATGGGCTTTACGAAGGGAGAAGAGTGGCTACAATAATTCAAGCATCTGATAATTTTCAAACTAATTCTGCCTGTGTTGAGACTCAGAACACCTATGCACATGCAGCTACTATTTCGACAGCTCCAGTCTTAACACCTGAGCAATACAGTCAACTTATGCCAGTCCTTAACAAGTCAATGCTGAACAAGAAAAGAATAGTACTGATGATGTGACACCTACAGGTTTCCTAGTAGGTAAGAGTTATTGTGTTCTCACTACTGTTGCCAACAATATATGGATCCTTGATAGTGGGGCTAGTGACCATATTACTTCTGATTTATCCCTATTACATGATGTAAAGCCAGTAGAGCAAAATTATTACATTACAATGCCTAATGGCAAGAAAGCACAAATCAAACACATTGGCTCAATGCACTTGAGATCTGGTTTGATTTTACAGAATGTAGTGCATGCTCCAGAATTTCAGTTTAATTTGCTTTCAATAAGCGAATTAACAAGGCAATTTTTAGCAAATGTTATTTTTAAACCTAAATTCTGCATGCTTCAGCATCACATTGTGCAGAAGGCAGTACTCCTTAGTAAAGAAGATAAAGGGTTATACTACTTACAAAAGGATTGTTGGTTATTAACAACAGCTTCAGTCACTTCTTCAAACCAAAACACCTAAAGACAGAGGATGTTGCTACCACTTGTTTTTCTTATTCTGAACTTTGGCACTTTAGACTAGGGCATCTATCTTTTAATCAATTGAAGAATGTTGGCATTTCTCAATGTAATAATGGCAAACATGGTATATGCCAAATCTGTCGTATGGCTAAAATGCACAAAACTCCTTTCCCTTTGAGCACTATAAGGTCTGCATGTTGTTTTGAGCTTTTACATGTGGACATCTGGGGTCCATATTCCCACAAGACATACAGTGGTTCACAATATTTTTTGACAATAGTAGATGATTGTTCAAGGGCAACTTGGGGCCATTCCCACAAGACATACAGTGGTTCACAATATTTTTGACAATAGTAGATGATTGTTCAAGGGCAACTTGGGTACATTTGATGGCCCACAAGAGCAATGCTTTCCCACTGTCGAAAGCCTCTATAACTTTTGTTGAGAAATAGTTTTCAGCATTGGTCTAAGTCATCAGGATTGATAATGGCCTAGAATTCTAAGACACTACACCAGTGCAAAGGGATTCAACATCAAGCCTCTTGTGTAGATACACCCCAACAAAATGGGATAGTTGAAAGGAAACACCAGTACTTGTTAGAGGTTACAATAGCTCTTATGTTCCAATCTAATTTACTAAAAAAATATTGGGGAGATGCTTTATTGACTGGTATGTATTTGGTAAACAGGATGCCCACAACAGTCTTACAAAACAAATCTCCTTTTGAATCACAATACAAAGCCACATTGTGAACATGTGAAGACCTGCGGATGTCTTCGTTATGCTTCTACTCTGAAAATACAAAGGGACAAACTTCAGCCAAGAGCTCATCCTTGCATATTCCTTGGATACCCCTATGGGCAGAAAGCCTACAAGCTTTAAGATATAGAAACACACAGAATATTTGTCTCAAGAGATGTATCTTTGCACGAGACAATTTTCCCTTTTCAACATGTCAAAGATCATGCTGCTGTTCCACTTTAAATAGTGACAGAATTTGTGCAAGAAACAACTGAATTTTAGGACCTGGATTTTGATTATTTTTGGTGGACATCTACAGCAACCACTGATATTATACAATTCACTCAACAGCCAGTTGATCAGCTTTGTTCTGGAAATGATTCTCAACAGCACAGATATGATGTTTCACCTTCATCTTCTTCATCTGTCTCTCCTTTGTCACAACCACTTGTTGTTCCCTTTAGAAGATCAGCAAGGCCCCACCAACCACCTTAGTACTTGAAAGATTTTTTCTGTGGTATGGTTCAATCAGAAGCATTGCCCAGTGAACGCCATGCCTTGGTTTCCACACTAGCACAATACATTGAACCTAGATCTTATGAAGAAGCCTCTAAAGACCCGTGCTGGGTTTAGGCTATGGAGAAAGAAATTGATGCCTTAATGCACAACCAAACCTGGGAATATGTTGATTTACCTTTAGGAAAAAGGGCCATTAGTAGCAAATGGGTATACAAAGTGAAGCTCAAGTTAGATGGAAGCCTAGAAAGATTCACAGCAAGACTTGTCATAAGAGGTTTCACACAGCAGCATGAGATTGATTATCAAGAGGTCTTCTCACCTGTGGTCAAAATAGCAACCATACGAGCTATTATAGCTTTAGCAGCCTCTAAGAAATGGACTTTATCTCAATTGGATGTGAATAATGCATTTCTCCATAATGATTTTAATGAAGAAGTGTATATGGAAGTTCCCAAAGGTATACCAAATCCATCTAATAAGGTTTGCAACCTTGAAAAATCTCTGTATGGATTGAAACAAGCGAGTAGAGAGTGGTTCAGCAAACTCAGCGCTACATTGATTTCCTTAGCGTATCAACAGTCCGAGAATGATTATCCTTTGTTCATCAACAGGTCCTCTACTAATATTACTCTGTCCCTGCCTATGTAGAAGATATCATGCTCATAGGCTCTAATCCAACTGAAATTGAGCATGTAAAACAACATCTATATCATTGCTTTGGTATCAGGGATCTTGGTAATCTTCATTAGTTCCTTGGTCTAGAACTCAGTTATATTCCACAAGGGATTGTTCTTTCTCAAAAGAAGTTCACAACAGAACTAATTAAGGACAGTGGATTAAGTAATTGGAAACATGCTACTACCCCTAATGCCATTGAATTGCAGACTTAGTCCAGAAGAAGGAGAACCTCTCTGTAATCCTACATATTACAGAACAATGGTTGGTAAACTGAATTTTGTGACTAACACCAGACCAATTTATGTAAAAGCCAAGGACATCACATCTTCAAGCACTTAAACACACCCTGAGATACATTCAAAGTACAGCAAGGAAAGGCATTCTATTATAGGCTTCAGATAAGCTCTCTTTATAGGCCTTCTATGACTCTAATTGGCTTCTTATCAATTTTCCAGAAGGTCAACACCCAGATATCTCATACTCTTTGGTTCTTCACCGATTAGCTGGAAAAGCAAGAAACAAAGCACCATTTCTAGGTCATCCTTTGAAGCAGAATATGGAGCAATGGCATAAGCTACAACAGAAATTACATGGTTAGTCAGATTGCTTAAAGAGATTGGAGTGCACTCGTTGAAGCCAGTCACTCTAAACTGTGATAATCAGTATGCCATTTACATTGGCAGGAATCCGGTGTTTCATGAAAGAATGAAACACATAGAAATAGATTGTCGCTTCACCAGGGAAAAGGTACTTGAAGGTCTACTGTAGCTCACCTACATGCCTACTGGTCAGCAACTTGCAGATGTTTTCACTAAAGTCCTACCTTCTTATCCAAGCTCGGAATGGTCCCTCATCGTCCCCATTCCAGCTGGGGGGTGATGAGACATATAATGAAGCATGTGGTGCACAGCAACATAACACAGCTCATAGTTAGTTACGAATAATTGCTGATGTGTCATAGCCTTCTAACAAACTCTCCCATCTCAGCCCCTGCAGATATGTACATATATATGCCTATGATGTATACTGTTATTACAACTTCTTGAATAACAAAATAGAACATAATGGATTTCTCTCTCTCTCTCTCTCTCTCTCTCTCTAGTTCCCTTTCTCTCTCTCGCTTCCATTGATGTAGATTGACAGTGACCGTAATATAAACATAATGTAATATATGATGTAATCATAGTATATAATATTTGGTAATCATAATTATTGCAATCCTGTCTTATAATCAAACAAGATAATGGAAGTATAATTACAAACTTGTCTATAGTATAGTGCCGTTTACATCAAACAATATTTTACCTAGGTGTTGCTATCACCAGGTATTGGTGGGTTTAATTTTGGTATTCAATGTGAAATTTTATAAGAAATCATTGTGAGTTATCGAAGAAAAGAATACAGTTACACTTAGGCTCCGTTTGGTTCTTAGAAAATGTGGTAGGAAACAAAGTTGAAAGAAAAAAATGTGAAGGAAAAAAAAAAAGTAGGGAGAAAGTTGGTTTTCTCTCCTGTTTGGATTATGGGAAAAATACAAGAATTTGAATGAAAAATTTAAATGTTGATGAATTACTTGGATGATGTTGATACCATCTAAGTAATGTGAGGTTGGAGAAGGTTGGGAATTTTTCTCAAACTTTCCTCACAATTTAAAAGAAAACTTTTATCACTTGTTTCTAACAGTTTTTTCACCTAATTTTCCTCTATTTTTTTTTTCTTTGTGATTTTTTCTAAATTAAACACAAGAAAAAAAATATTTTTTCAAATTTTTTTCCTTCTACCAAATTTTTCAAGGCCCAAACGTAACCTTTAAAAAAGGGTTTTTCCCATACAATCATTTTCCATGGAAAAAGAAAATTGATTTTCTGTCACAATTTTCCATCGTTTGATCCAAGATAAATAATTTCCCATAAAAAAGGAAACCGTCAACTGAGTTATTTAAATGACAAACAATGTCGATTGAATGGTTGTACCACAGATAAATTTTGACCGAATGATGAAATGTTAAGCTTAAAATTCAAATTTGAGGTTTCTTTAGCATTTCCTATTGGATAATCAAGATTCGATCTAAATCATTTAAATTTTAGTAAAAAATATCAATTGAATTGTTTAAATGGCCAAAAATATTGATCAAATTATCGTGGCGAAGAAAAATATTGATAAATAAAGAAATATCGTGCTTAAAATCTAAATTTGAGCCTATTTTAATTGTTCCTATTCAATGATCAAGATGGAGAGCCTAACTATAACATGCCATTCCGAGCCCTTTTTTTTGCCCTTTTTATCAATTTCTGAACGGGCATGTTATCTTCCATTTCCACCGCCACTCGCTGTTCTTGTCTTCCACTTCCACCGCCACTCCCTCTTCTTTCATCACCAGTGCCTGCCCATTGACTAAACGGGTCGACCCGTGTGGCAAACATATTGAAAGCGAGGAGTTACCTGAGTGCCTTTAGAAGAGCCATATAAACGGTCAAGTTGATATTTGTCTTACAACGATTGCATTATGATGCCATATTAAACTCCAAAAATAAATTTATAATACTTCGTAATCATATTTTAGGCAAAATATAAAATGGGTAAATAAATAATTGGATATTTTGAACTGATCCTTTTATATTAAACGAGTTAATAGGTAAATTTCAGATGAATCCGCTTAAAAAATAAACGGGTACAGGTCGAGGTTTTCAACCCGTTTAATAAACAGGTTAGCCACAGGTCAAGGATCTCTCAACCTACTTAAGTTTAACACGAATACGAATTTGATCCGATCTGACCTGTTTGACAGCATTAGTTGTCGCCTTCCTCAAGGTTCTGCAACGAAAAAGCATTTGTAGGCGGGTCCATCTTTTTGTGATCCCTCGACTTCTTCAGAAGTTGAGTTATTTACACGAGCAGAGTGATTTTCCTTTTGCGAAAATGATTTTTTGGCTGACCAAGAAAATGAAAATGAGTTTTGGGATCAAGGAATGGCGGCGAGGGTGTCCGCGCAGAGCGATGGAGAATGGAGATGTGTGCAAGAGTATGCCCAATTCTCAATTTTTCTTGCGTTTTCCCTTTTCAGTATCTACTAATTTTGGAAGCCCGTCCAACGAACGGATGGGCCTCCCATAATTAAAACATAATTCTATTTCTGTTAGCTTTTATTTATACTGATCTTTGCTCTTTGATTTGGTATTAGGCTGTTAGTTGTAAAATATATATATATATATATATATGTATATACACACACATATATATATATATACACATATGCATATATATATATATATATATATATATATATTAAAAGATTCTAACTTCGAGATTATTATTGTAATTATACCAAATAATAATACATAGAGAGTGACTTTTTTACTTATTAACTTTTCTTTGACCGTGAATATAAATATGGAAAATTAAATGGCAACTACGGCCATCAGTGGACGGGAGACTATGGAGCAATTGACCAATTTCAGACGTATTCATTGAAGGGCAGTAATTAGGCTAGGATGTTTGTAAGATTCACTCATAAGTCATAAGTTTATTTTCATTTGACATGTTCAATGCTATGGTAGCACAGGTAGTGAGCCTGGCAGTGAGCCTGGCCATAAAATCGGATCGACTATATTGGGCCCTCAATAAGATATGAAAATGTATATTTAAAATAAACGGCAGTAATTAGGCTAGGATGTTTGTAAGATTCAAAGTTTATTTTCATTTGACATAATCAATGCTATACTAGCACAGATAGTGAGCCTGTCCATACAATCAGATCGACTATATTGGGCCCTCAATAAGACATGAAAATATATAGTTAAATCAGGTTATTTTTGCTTCATTAACCATCATACATGGATTGGAGACCTCAAAGTTGCCAAGATGTGGAAGATCATATACGCTTTGAACATACCACCTCGATATTGATGTGGAAGTGTTTTCATAATGCCATATCATTAGACAATTACAGAAGGGTGAGACAAATATGCCAAGACTATATATGCCCGGTATGCTGTAATCAGGAAGAGTAATTCAGCAGTTGTTTCGTGATTATTGGCTATCTAGACTCATCTGGTGACGTCTCTCCTTGGGAATAAACATTAAGGCTAATCCACATGTCATTTGGACGCAATGGCTCTGTGATGGATATTACTCCTAAATGGCAGAGAGGCGAGAGCGCATCCATAAACACGGCATTATAACTTTTGTGAGGTATCTGGATCTATCGAAATCAAATCTTATTTAGAGAGATTGAACCCACACCCTGTTGGATGATGGAGATATTACGGGCTACTCTTAAGACATATTAGACGCACAACGTTTTCTTGTCAACCACAAAAATTCTTTATTCGAGGAAGTAAGGAGTAGACCAGGCAAAACTGACCCGAGATTCGAAATCCGAATCGAACGACGCGGACCCATACCCGACCTGACACCCAAAATATGTTCACCTAAAAATGGACCCGAAACCCGAATTGACCCGAACCGAATCATATCCGACTCGAAATTTTTTGCAAAGTTGATTGTTTGGCATAACGATTGTATCTAACCAAAAATTGGTTGACCCGAAGTCGACCCGAACCGAACCACACCCAACCCAAACCGAAGCGGCCTGAAATGTCATTTGACCCGAACATGACCCGACCCAAACTTGACCCGACCTGTACCCGAATCGAATGATCCATTTGTCAGGTGTAGTAAAGAGGGTGACAGAGAACAACAGGGGCGTATGGGTACAACAAAGGCGGCTTCTCGATATTATCATTTGAGTGATGATATATGTGTTAGAGAAAAAATTAAAGTAGTGGTTGAATTATTGATCTACCTTGTGCTTTGTCAAAAGTTGGTTGGTAGTTAACCTAACAATGCCTCTTTGTCAAAGTCTTGGTCAAAAATAGTTGAAACTTGTTGCTTGTTGTTGAACTAAATTGTCCTCCCACTTTCCTATATATATGCACGACTGGGGATTTTTTAAGCTAGGGAAAAATCAGCAAAATCAAACACAAGTTCAAAGGGAAAGAAACCAACTCTAGTATCTCCTTTATATGCCTAAACCATAAATAAATTAGCCCACAAAATTGTCCTTAAACACATAGCCTTTAAGCCTTTAATATAAACATCTTTGGGCAATGATTCAAGTACTCCAAGTTAACTATCTGAGATTGTACTTGGAGTCGTTAACACTGTGTCAATCCTAGAAATGGCCGCCTATATGAAGTTTGCACATTAACTTCGGCAAAATCGTTCTTAGGACAGTGGCTAACCCACGACATGGTTTGATCTAAATTAATTTTGATTATTACTTTTGTTATTACTAATCTCGTTACTTGATAATTTCATGTACATTTTAAGGTGGTCGAGTTAATTCAAAGCCTAGTAATTCGATTGGTATCATATCGTAAAACACATTTACTGGTTGTGATTGTATATAACACCACCCAAAGCTATATCTTTCCAACATTCTAAGAATGATTTTCAGTTATATGCAATTATGGCCTCTAAATATACTATCCCTGATATGTCCAAGCTAGAACCATTAGATGGTAAAAATTATAACCGTTGGGCTGTTAGAATGAAATTTTTTCTTGAACAAATTGAGATTACAGATGTCGTGGACGAAAAGGTTATTTCTAAAGATGCAAAGGAAAAAGTTGAATATGAGCTAAAATTTGATAGAAATAGTAAAATTTGCAAAGGAATATCATTAATGATATTGCATCATATGTCTAATGCATTACTTGACATTTATATGAAATATGACTCTGCTAAGGACATTTGGAACGCTCTTAAAATAAAAATATGGTTGTGATGATGCTCAGTCTAAACGTTATGCAATTAGTAGATAGCTAAGTTTCAAGATCGAGGAAGATAAGTCTACTACTGATCAAATTCATGAATATGAAAATCTATGTTCTTCTATTGCATCTGAAGGATTGAAAATATGTGATCTGACCATATCTATTGCTTCGATTAAAAAATTACCATCGTCTTGGAAAGAATACCAAAATCATCTTACGCATGAAAAGAAAGATTGGACTCTGGAAGACTTGATTAGTCACTCAAAAATTGAGGAAGAAAATAGATTGAAAGATAAAAGAATTTCTCATAACTCTAGTTTTTCTAGAGCTAACTTTGTGGAGCCTAGATCTACTAATTTTGACAGGTTCAAAAACAAGGGAAGGAGAAACTACAAAAGTGATTACAAGCCACAAGGAAAGGTGCAAAATTACAAATTCATGGGTAAATGCCATGGATGCAGGTGGCGTGGTCACAAGGTCGTGGATTGCAAGTACAAGAAAGGAGGAAATGCCAATCTAGTTGAATCTGATACTATTATTGCATTCGTATCAAAAGTCAATTTAGTTGGCAATACCATGGAATGGATCGTTGACACAGTTGCTACGAAACACATATGTGCCAATCATAGACTGTTTCAGTCTTACAAAAAGATTGACGAAGGTGAAAATGTTTTTATAGGTAACCCCACATCTGCATATGTCATCGGAAAAGAGAAGATTACTTTAAAACTCACTTCTGGAGAACTACTTACTCTTAATAATGTGCTGCATGTGCCTGAAATGCATAGAAACCTCATATCTAGTAGCTTGCTCATGAAAGCGGGTCTAGAATTAACCTTTGTTTCTGATCCTCTAATCATGACTCATAATGGTGAATGAAAAGGGTTTCTGCTGTAATAGTGGTCTGATTGTGCTTGAACAATTTCCGAGAACATGATTAAAATGTCCAGTACCTCTTCTGCTTACACTATTGAATCACTTGATTTATGGCATGCTAGATTAGAACATGTAAATGTTGACTCTATTAAAAGGCTCAAGCATCGTAACTTCATTCCTAAATTGTCTAATATGGATTTTTCTAAATGTGAAGTATGTGTTGAAGCTAAGTTTCATAAGAAACGGTGTAAATCCATAGAAAGACAAACCGAGTTGCTTGAGCTTATTCACAGTGACTTAGGAGACTTTACGAACCATATGAGTAGAGGTGGTAATACTGATGACTACTCATGTTATACTATGGTTTATCTCCTAAGCTCAAAAGATGAAGTAGAAGAAATGTTTATCAAATATAACGCTGAAGCTGAAAACCAGCTAGACAGAAGAATAAAAAGGTTTAGAAGTGATAGAGGTAGAGAATATGACCCTACAAGTCTTAAAAATTATTGTGAGCTAACGGAATTATTCATGAATGGACTGCCTCTTATACTCCAGAACAAAATGGTGCAGTAGAAAGAAAAAATAGAACCTTGAAAAATGTGATGAATGCTATGTTAATTAGTTCTGTGCTTCCTGATAATATGTGGGGGCTATCTGCATGTCATGTATTAAATCGTGTGCCTCATAAGAAACTTGATAACACCGCATATGATTATGGAAAGGCCATCCACCTAACCTGAACCACTTGAAAGTGTGGGCATGTTTAGCTAAAGTGGGATTGCCTGAATTTAAAAGGGAGAAAATTGGTCCTAGAACCATTGGTGTATTATGTATTGGATATGCTTATCAAAGTACTGCGTATCGATTTATTACTAAAGGTGCAATTGACTCATATATGCATGGTAATATTATTGAGGCTAGAGATGCTGAATTCTTTGAAAATATATTTTCTATGAAAATTGCATCTCATGATCATCATATCGCTCATGAAGTATCCCCTAAAAGACATGCATGTTCAGTTGGTGCAGAATTAAGAAGAAGTAAAAGAATTAGGACAGAAACTGATTTTGGTCCTAATTTTATTATCGTGCTTTTGGTTAAATATGGCATGCTAAATGAGGAATTTGTTTCTGCAAATATTATTGAAGAAGATCCCAAAACATATGAAGAAGCCATGAAATTTTATTAATGCTATTTTCTGGAAAGAAGCTATTAACAGTGAGCTTGATTCTATATTAAGTAATTATACATGCATATTAACTGACTTTTCCTGAGGTTGTAAACTTTTGGGGTGTAAATGGGTAATCAAGAAAAAGCTAAAGGCTGATAGATCGATTGATAAATATAAAGCTCGCTTGGTGGTTAAAGGATTTCTCAACAGAAAGAAATTGATTATTTTGATACGTATGCTCATGTATCTAAAATAGCCACCATTAGAGTATTGATTGCACTTACTTCTATTCATGGCTTAATTGTGCATCAACTGGATGTGAAAACTTCATTTCTGAATGGGGATCTAGTTGAAGAAATTTATATGGAACAACTTGAGGGTTTTGTGGTACCGGGGCAAGAAGATAAGGTGTGTAAGTTGATAAAATTCTTGTATGGATTAAAACAGGCCCCTAAACAGTGGTATGAAAAATTTGACAGCACAATTATAGCATATGGCTTTAAGGTAAATGAAGGTGACACTTGCGTGTATTCTAAGGATGTTTCTGATGGTTGTATTATTATATGCTTATATGTTGATGACATACTTATATTTGGCACAAATATGGATATTGTTAATGATACTAAAAATTTTCTGAGTACCAAATTTGAAATGAAAGATATAAGTGAAGCTGATGTTATCTTAGGAGTCAAAATCAAGAGGACCCAAGATGGCATTAGTCTTAACCAGTCTCATTATATTGAGAAAATACTTAGAAAGTTTGATTCATTTGATGTTGATCCTGTTAGGGCACCTTATGATGCTAATATGCATTTAGTGAAAAATAAAGGTGTTCCTGTGTGCCAAATGAAATATGCAAAAATAATTGATAGTTTTATGTTTTAATGAATTATTCAAGGCCTGATATTGCATTGCTGTAAGTAAACTTAGCAGATATACTCATAACCCCTGTGATAATCATTGGATTGCGTTAAAACGCCTGCTTAAATATTTGAAATGCACTATTGATTGGGGTTTACATTGTGGAAAATTTCCTGCTGTATTAGAAGGATATAACAATGCTAATTGGGTATATGATAATGATGAAACTAATTCCACTAGTGGTTATGTGTTCACACTAGGTGGAGGTGCTATATCTTGAAAATCTGCTAAACCGTCTTGTACTGCTATATCTACTATGGAATCTGAGTTCATTGCTCTTGAATTGGTAGGTCGTGAGCCTAAATGGCTACAAAAGTCTGCTAGCAGACGTCCCATTGTGGGGGAAGCCGGCTCCTTGGATTGCACTGCATTATGATAATATGGCAGCAATTTCAATTGCAATAAGTAAGGCCTTCAATGGAAAGAGAAGGCATATGCGATTGAGACACAAAATAGTAAAGGAGCTACTGGAAAATGGAGTGATATCACTGAACTTTTTGAAGTGCTAAAAGAATCTTGTAGATCCGCTAACGAAAGGCCTATTTAGAAAAATGGTCTTTGATACATCGAGGGGGATGGGATTGAGACCCATTGAGAAATTGTAATGATGGAACCCTACTTCACCAAAAGGGAAGTTCAAAGGATAATAACGAAATCATTACTTAATTCCGGGAGCACTACATGCTATCCCTCCCTATGGTTTATGTGAGTTGTAGTGCTTTGCTACTGTTGGGTAAAGGTTGAGCATTTGGCTCTTAATGGACCATGTGGGAGGTGAAAGTAGCACATGCTGGATGGATCCACCTACTTAGGTGTGGAAGTGTGGCCGCTTTCTGTTGAAGGATTAGTATGGGTCTACCTCTTGGAGCACCTATGAGCTACCGAGAGTGACGTATGGCCAGTATAAGGCACTAGACCACCGAGTATGAGAATATCTGAGATTAATGTGTGCCCAAGAGTGGACTTACACCTCCCTATCAAGTTCAAGATGATTGTCACTTGGCAGGATGTTTGTCCTTAAACCCGGTGTCACTAGGTGTCAATTCAAGTCGCGAGACATTGGCATCGACGCATTAATTTCTCTGTGCCCAAGCATGTTTATATTGTTTAACCATACTTTGATTTTTCTGGGGGATTGTTAGAGAAAAAATCGAAGTAGTAGTTGAATTATTGATCTACCTCATGCTTTGTCAAAAGTTGGTTGGTAGTTAACCTAACGATGCCTGTTTGTCAAAGTCTTGGTCAAAAATAGTTGAAACTTGTTGCTTGTTGTTGAACTAAATTTTCCTCCCTGTTTCCTATATATATGCATCACTATGGAGTTATTGAGCCAAGGAAAAATCAGCAAAAACAAACATAAGACAAATGGAAAGAAACCCACTCTAGTATCTCCTTTACATGCCTAAACCATAAATAAATTAGCCCACGAAATTATCCTTAAACACATAGCCTTTAAATCTTTAATATAAACATCTTTAGGTACTGACTCAAGTACTCCAAGTTAACTGCTTAGGAGTGCACCTGAAGTGGTTAACACTGTGCTAATCCTGGGGAACGGCCGCCCATATGAAGTTTGCACCTTAGCTTTGGTGAAATGGTTCTTAGGACAGTGGCCAACTCACGGCATGGTTTGATCTATAAATTAATTTTGATTGTTAATTTTGTTATTACTAATCTCGTTACTTGATGATTTCAGGTATATTTTAAGTTGATCGAGTTATTTCAAAGCCCAGTGGTTCGATTGGTATCATATCGTAAAATATTTAGTGGTTGTGATTGTATATAACACCGCCCAAAGCTATATGTTTCCAACAATACGTCTTGTGGTAAAACACTTTTAAATGTCTTATTTCATCCAAAATTAACATATTTTACCACTTAAAATCACCAATTTTTAATGACTATGCTTAATTATGAATTTACTACACTTAAATACTTGTCAGATATGCCGATAAAATATTAAATAATATCATAATCGGATCAACCCTATCTGTAAGGGCATATGATATATGTATTTTAAAAAGGTGGTAGATTTTGGATAAAAAGATGATTTTATACATTTTATAACTTGTAGTGTGTTTCCACTGTTCAATTATACCATTTTTATCAATTTAAACATATGATAATATGATTTTTAAGTAAAAACAAGACACTTAAAAAGTATCTTATGAAAAGACACTTATCATTTTGCTTATCATTTAGATCAATGGGTCACGAAAATCACATGGATGCCAGGGTGGAATTGGAGTCGTGGCGTTATGCAACAATGTAACCCTGATGGGGTGCCTGGAGACCTTACTTTCCAATTAGCGTTAGTGGCAGAAGCAACAATGTTAGAAAAAACCCTCCGCATGGACAATGGACAGAATTGGAGATTTGGACTGATAATGTTTCACTAGTTCATTGCATGCAAGGCAAGGATAATGTTCCAGTCGACATCTTTGTACTAGTTGGTCACAATTTTATGTTTAGATACTCATTTCTTTATTGTATCATTAAGAAATAATTTAGTAGGAGGAAGTCAAAGAAGCGCATTGCTTGGTTATTCAAGCGAGGCGCAGAAATCTGCAATATATTTCTATTAATCTATTACTTCACGGACCGCGACAAAAGTATTGAGGACTAAAGCCTTTAGGTGGCATTTAGCATGTGAAAATATGAGATTTCAAAAGTGACAATGGAAATTCATTTTTGGGATGGAGGTTTGTTTATGAATTCTTATCACCTTTGTTTCATAAGTGGGAGTTAAAATTGGAGATAAAATAGCAAATTTATAAATATGTCTAAGGATAAAAATAAGAGTTTATAATTTAATAGAAAATTAGACATTTTACTCGTATTCCGGATTCCAATTATCACCCTTTCCTTGGAAACTTTTGTATAAAAATATAAGTTTTTGATTTGTTCGTAATTCTAATATTTAGAACATATTCCTATTCATATATAACAAACATGAAATTTTTTTTACATATTATGTATTTTTAAGATCATTCATCACATTGATATACTCTAATATACCATATGTCACCTTACTATATTAAATGTTAAGTCTAAAATTCGTCTCTCTTATTATATCACATGCACCTCATTTAAATATAAGTACTTACAATCTAATGATAATGTTTCCCCTAAATGGATACAAAGAAAGACGTATGATGTATGTTGAGGTACAAGTTGATTGCTTTTTTGAAATACCGTAACTTATTAAAACATTGTATGAAAATAAATAAAATAAAAAAAGTAGAAAGAAAATAAGTGAAATAATGAGAAGAATATATAGGATAGAAGTCAGAAAAATGTAGAAGTAGAATGAGCACATGTTCCAAATGTATGATAAACATAAATTAAATATGACAAAAAAATAAAAATAAAAAATAGATGTAAATTTAAAGGAGAAACAAAATATATGAAACTATGTAAAGCAATTAAATTAAGGTAGTGCTTGGTTTTTTTTTGAAAAATGATTTTCTAATTTTTCGTTGTTTGGCACAATGAACGATGGAAAACTATTTTTCAAAGGCAATGATTTCCCCTGCAATGGAGGAAATTGATTTTCTTTCTTAGAAGATAGGAAGTTGATTTTCTTCCTTCATATTTTTGATGATACGGTCTAGGCGAAAAATTCAATTTCAACAGTTTGGATCAAAACTTGACTCTCCGATGGAAAAGATTAAAATAAGCTCAAATCTAAATTATCAGCACAAATTTCTTTCATTTGATCCACTTATCTTTATCACGATAATTTAATTGATATTTTTTGCCATTAAAACAATTCATTCGACTGGACACTACAACAATTTAACAGTT
>NCQV01095801.1:0-13750 GCA_002740545.1 Lophocereus schottii
TAAAATCTAAACTAAACTACCCTAAAAATCGCCTGGAAGAACCACCGAGCAACCCCCTCAAATAGACACTCGAACGAAGCTTAAATAGAAACCCGAGTAGTTGGAAAAACTGGGGGGGTGGCACGGCCGTGCCACATTGCTGGCACGGTGGCCCATTTCCCCCGATGTTGCCCTCTTTTTCCGGTTTTAGTCGGTTCTCGCCGTTTTGTCCCGTGTTCGTCCCTTTTTACGACTTTTGCTTGATTTTGAGTTATTTCCTACAAAACATAAATAAAACAAGTAAAAATCCTAAGAATTAAGTATTATACGAGCCAAAAGTGGGTGAAGGAGGCACGTAAAATGAGTAAATTTACCGTTCAACAACACTCTTAACTCTTAATCAATGGGGGCTTACTTATCTTGACATCATCATTATAGTACCAATTGGAGGAGTTGGCTAAGGTGGTCTTGTTTGGGTTAGGGAGGTGAAAGAGGGCATTTCAATGGTAGTTCACATATACTTAACCCCCCTTAAGTTTCAAGATTCCATATTAAGACATGAAGCTAAGTTCAAAGGCTCCCAAAAAATAAGGCATCTAACATTTCCAGAAGTCTTCCCAAACCTATACCATAAGTCATAGCCGTGATGATACCATTGGTGGCTATATAAGCAATTTTGCTAGCAGCTTGATTAACCGTGACAATAGTGACATCATTGAGAATAGCCTACTAGACAAATAACTCAGTCAATCACATGTTGTCTTAGCTATTATACATTGCAAAATGGTGCTAGTATGAGGTGATAGAGGTAACAAAGCACTAGAGTTATACATAGTGGTGGCTTTAGAAGAGCTAAAGTTGTAATCCACCCGAAGAAGTCTTTAGCTAAGGCTCTACACTCAAATGTAATCTCACATCAAAAACTTTTATGATTAAATGTTGAGCACAAGACCTCGAGCCACAAAATAGAAGTTTCAAGCGACGATCAAATTCTTATATGTTTATGTCAAATGGCTAATCAAAAACAGAAAAATGTACATAAACTAGCACAATTTTATTGGTAGCACTCCAATCAGCTGTGAGGATACTAAAGAACTCCTAAGATAATTACTCGCAAATGGGTTTATCCTGAGTTACAAAATTGCATTACACCAAAAGCTCAAGCAATTCAATCACATCATCCCAAAGACCAACACATTTCAAGAATTCAATATCAACATATTTGGGCTAATAAATACAATGCACAGCTACTAAATCATAATAAGGTATATGCTTATCAATAACAAATGTAATGTCATACTTGTTAATCACATAAGGAGGGGTAGAATCATTACCCCGAGCTGCTTGGGCTTGGCTAGGAGAAGCATTTTGGTTGAGGTGGTAAGGTTCTTTTTCAACTTCTTGGAAGCCCTGGAAGAGGAGGACCTAGGTAAGTTCTCTTGTGCGATGCTTCCAAACACCCAAATACACTTGCAAAAACCTGAATTAAGCACCTAAGCGGGAGAATTAAATCCTAAACTACAATAGGCCCCAAATTGATGCAAACTTTGCCAATGGAGGAAGTTGTCTCTCTCTTCAGGCGCTAAACCCTTCAATAGAGGTGATTTTAAGATAAGGAGAAAGAAGTAAGGGGTGAGGGAGACAAAATTGGTGAATTATTCTGAAGGAGGAGGCAAATTTCGATAAGAAAGTAGTGGAAAATGGCTAGAGGAGGCGGAAATGAATGATATAAGGTAGGTTACCATTTTAGTGGTGGAAAATAAGTGTTTTGGAAGGCTAATTGTTAGTTGTTGTTGATGAGGGTGGCAAAATTGGTAGTAAAGATTCTATCCAGCACATTTTTCGACGAATATGGAATATGGGTGCTAGATACGATGGAGTTGCAGGGAAGGAGAGAGGGAGAATCGAAGGTGGGATAGAAAGGAAAAAGAAAATGAGGAAGGAGATGATACATTGGGGGTTAAAATGGCTTAGCCATAAGTGTCTCAGTGGCCATTAGTACATGTGCCTATCACAAATTCTGAGGGAGATGGCCATAGGCCGTGGCCACCTTCTGAATTCTAGGTGTTGGTTCTCCTATAGGATTGGGCACAGAGTTGGACATCAACACATCCATTCATGTTCCCTATGCTCCTAAGCTTCAAAAGTGTCCTCTTCCTTGCATCAACCTTAGTCATCAAGCAAATCTCTTCATTTGCTATCATACACCTCGCTTAACATGTAATTCTTTCATACTCTCAATAGCACAAATCTTATCCCTCTTTTTTTTGATTTCTTTTTTTTTTGCCATTTTTTATTGATTTTACTCGTTTTTTTTAAATAATGAAATATATACAAGCTCGGGTTGCATCCCGAGAAGTGCTTTTTAAGGTCATGAGCCCGACCATAGAACTCTTCACTTAGAAGAAGGATTGAAGAAGGCATAGACAACCTTCTCATTAATCTGCTCACTGGTGCTATAATGCTTGAGTCTTTGTCCATTGACTTCAAACGCCTTACTCCATAGTTCTCCGACTCCATAAAGAAAAGTCTTGAGGACCTTCAATAGTCCTGACCATCGCAAGCAGAGCTTCATGGGGAATAGATTGAGGCATGAATTAAACAACAAGACCAAGTCCCCTTCTTTGAGCTCTCTTCTAAAAATGCATTTGTCAGGTCACTCATTCATTTTCTTTATTTATATTCTAGTGCTCTCTTAAGCATCTAATCTCAATTCCTCAAGTTCATCTAGTTGAAGCAATCTCTTCTCTCCTGATGCCTTGAGATTATAATTCAATTGCTTGATTACCCAATAAGCGCTATGCTCTAATTCAACAAGTAAGTGGCATAGTTTCCATACACTAGTTAAAATGGTATTGTCATGATAGTAGTCTTCAAAGCGGCCTAAACTGCATCATAAGCTTGTCTGTCCAATCTTTCCATAACCAAGGCATCATTTTCCCTAAAATGGTTTTGATTTCTCTATTTGATAGCACTATTTGTGTGCTAGTCCAGGGATGTAACACCAATACTTTCTTATGATGCACCCCATACATGGTAAGCATTGCTTCAAACTTTCTCTTTGTGAAGTGGATTCTATTGGGGATTGTGTTTGCTATCAACAAATGTCGACAACATCTCTTAGGATCTAAGATGGTTGTCTACACCAACCACTCCACCATTAAGCACCTCTTAGCGAAAAAGGATGCAAAGTTGAACCTAATCAGGTGTGGGTTCACCTTCTTCAAGAGGTTACACTTGAGATATGGGATAAGAAAGGTATCAATAATTTAGTGCTGGTCCATCTATCCCATTCACCAATTGTTCGTAAGAATGATGGAGAGTATGATGTGTCGATTGATGATTCCTAAATGAGCAGTAGCTTGTGTTGGCTAAATTGAGTGCCTTTTGGTGTGTGGATGTCCTCAATTATTTGATGTGAGAGATCGTACTGTCAGACATGAACTACAATCAAAAGAGGAGATTTATTGCCCATGTCAAATCATACTTTTAGGATGACCCTTGTTTATATAAGGCTTATAATGATGGGATTATACAAAATTGTGTACCCAACAAGGGAATGCAAGGTATTATCTCTCATTACCAAGACTCCCTCTATGGAGGTCATGCCACTACTAAGATTTTCCAGCCGGAGTTCTATTAGCCTAATATATTCAAGAATGTTTATAAATACATCCGAGCATATGATTGATGTCATAGGACAAAAAACTTGACAAGAAGGAATAAGATGCCCCTAAACTACATTCTTAAAGTGGAAGTCTTTGATTGTAGGTTGTTAACTTCATGGGGTTTTTCCCTTCCTCAAAGGAGAACAAGTATATTTTGGCAACCATTGACTACATCTTTAAATTGGTGGAAGCGATTGCTAGCCCCAATAATAGCGCTATAGGGGTAATCAAGTTCTTTAACAGAGTCATCATTTTTAGATATAGGGTATTTGTACACTATGAGAAATGTTGGTTATACCAACAGATTCTTTCCGATAGAAACCTGGTTCTATTAGTAAAAGTCAGTAATTCTAATAAGTTCTTGAATTACACACTATTTTGAGGTCATTTTGTGCCCTTTTTAGGGAGAATTATGTGCTTTATGCTACAATTTATACTCCTTTTTCAGTTTTAAGCTCGAATATGGTTCATTTTTGTATTTTGTAGGTCTTTGGATCATTTCACCTCAAAGTTGACCATAGTTTATCATAATTTAACTCCCCAGGGACTGTCCGTGATGAAGGTCATGGTCCGTGGTGAGGCCATAACTACAAGCATGTTGTTTTTCTTTCATCGTGTGGCTGAGATTGATCATGTTCCTCTTTAAATAGAGCCATTTTTGGAGCAGAGTGGGGACACACAACAAAGAAAGAGAACTCTTCTCTTTAGTTTTCCACTCCTTTTCCCCTTTTTCTAAGTTCAGTTTAGATTTTTAGTAACCTTGTGTGTGAGTGTTAAAGAAGTGCTTGCTGTTTTGGAGCCCTTGCAAAGTTGGAAAACCCTTAAAGTATCTCTAATTGCGCTAAGTTTTCTTCTCTTAAAACTCTGTCTAGTTTTTTGATTTAAACATGTGTGAATAGTTTTCTCAATCTAAGGATTGTTAGCCAAGTATTGATGTTAGAACCTTTCATCTTTGTTTAGTTGTACTTGTTCTTGATTAGGATTAGTTGAATTCTATCTTGTGTATGAAATTGTTATGATTGGATTTTGGCCAAATTGGCTTGCTAATTCTAAATTGTTAAGTGAAGGACTTAAAGGTGAAACTTACTAGTTGATCAACGAGATAAGACTTGACTTAACAATACTTGAGAATGATTCGCTTCATAAGAGGACCCTTTACCGATCAAAGATCTATAACTTAAACTAAACAAGGACATTTGAAAGAATAACGGGTTAGTTTAAGCAAGTCAGTTTATTTCGAAAGAACATTGAACTGTAAATGCGATTGCACCCATTTCAATCCCCCATAATAGATCAAGTACATGATATATTGCATTGATCCACATCTTTATAAGGTGAAGCAAATCCCTCGATGTTTTTACTTGACTGAGTTCTCCAATTAGGTTATAGTGTCATTCAATCTCATAATTGAAATTGCTTGCTTAGCACTTTTAAAGGACAAAACTCAATAGATTACAATTGGTCTTCATGAGAATGATATCTTTACTAAACTACATCAGCCGTGCACTTATAGGGTAGGTCAAATTCCAACAGAAAATTCTAACTAATGGTATAAAATAATTCGTCTAATCCCACACAAAAGTTGACATTAGTTGCAATAGAATCTAGTTAATCTGGTGATGTCATTATTGAGATATCAACACTTTTCTTTTCTAAAGGTATTACAATTTTAACACTGACAGTTTGCTTAAACTTAATACATATGTTGGAATTGCTTATAATTTGGCACATAGATTACATTATAATTATTTTAAAAAATTTATTATAGAGAAGTCAAATTATGAATAAATAAACAACTAAAAAATTCCTTTCAAAAAAGGTGAAAAACTTGAATCAATGTAGTTAATATTTAGTGTTTCATATCCCAATCACAAGAAGACCTTGCTCCCTAGTCAAACAATCAACCAATGTCCCTCTAAAACCTCTAGAACCCTAAACCATGTCAAACAACAAGAGGGCAGCAACTCATCTCACTTAACACCTGCAGATTCTACCTCACTCGTAATCTACTTCAATGTCAACTGGTTCGACCTCAGTGATAATTTGGTTCAACTTTAAGGTTTTTACAAGTTTCATGTTTATGGGTTTCTTATTTCCAAATTATTGTCCTATGGTCCGAAAACCCTAAACTATTAATTGGTTTCCTTACTGTATCAGCAGGTAGAAGTAATGATAGAGTTGAAAGATGCTAATATCATAATACCCTACTCAAGTGCCCCTCTTTAACCTTTTGTGGCTAGTCAAGTAGGGATTTTACGTTCTTTTGGGTCTCTATTGATTGTCTTAGGCAGAGTTGGCCCAGTCACCCTGTTTTGATCAGGATGGAAGTTGTGGGGTGATGAGATTTTAGTGTTTGTTCAACCTAAAATTATGACATTTTATACCCTTTTATTATCTAATATTTACTTAAAATAAATTATTAAATTATTATTTTAATAACATTTTTGTTTATTTTGTAGGAATTCGAAAACATATAATAAATAGTTTGCCTCAATTAAGACCGAGTGTTGCATCCAGTTAAAGAAGAAAGAGAAAAGATGTCAGCCGCAGCCCATTTTGTTTCTTCCTCAGTTTCTCAGCTTTCTCTCCTCCTTCCCAGCAAACCCACAGGGCTGTTCCTCCCTGAACCTAACACGAGTGGAGCCTAACTCCTTTCACCTTCTGCCCTCACGTGCAGTACACGTGGCTCGTGTAGTCCCTCTCCATCCTTGCAACTAGCTTTCTTTACCTAGGCGGGCATGTTCTATTTCCTCTTTCCCTCAGCCCAGCTCATCCATGACCTAGCCTACCCCCTGCACATTTATTTTTCTTTATTTTTTTCTCAGTCCAACAACAGTGATTCCAAGCCCTTCTCTTCCCTTTAATTTTTCTCCTTCTTCCTTCCACCCTATAAGCCTAACACCTTACCCCTCCCCATTGTTGCTTTTTTCTTCTTTCCTCTGCTTTATCTCACAAAACCTTACTATCTTTATATCTTCTCTCTCTTCCATAACACTTCTTATATTCCTTCTTGATCAACATCATAAATTCCAAGCCTCTCGTCCTCCATCTTTGTTTTCTTTCTCGATTTTTTCGTCCTCATCAATTCATCATATGTTTTTTCTTATTGTAGGTAAGCCATTATAAAGGGGTTATAAGGGCATAATTGGAGACTAATTGAAGCAACCACAGCAAGGAATCAAATTCAAGGCTATATTTTGAAGGAGCATGGCAAGTAGCAAGCACATAGTAGAGTTTTATTTTTTCAATTTTCAATTTTCATTTCAATTTTAGATCCAGGTTTTAGTCTCACAAATTTGTGTAATTGAATTTGATTCAAGAAGTTCTAGTGTGATTTTTGGTTTTATTAGTGAAATTCAAAGCAATTGGTTCCAATTTGTTTATTTTGGGTTTACTTCTTGTTGCATTAGCACATTGCTCTATTTCTTCTCTAATTCTCAGATCCGCCTATTACCCTATTCCGACTCACTATTTCACTTTGTTGCTTTTTGGTTGTGCAAAATTGCTGCCATTGAACTTGGTGATGCTGTTTCTAGTCTAATGCTGATGGAGTGGAGTTAATATCTAAGCTTTGATTTGCCTAACTTGACCCCAATCTTCTGCTAGGAATAGTCTCGACAATTTTTGCAAATTAGCTTATCGAATAATTCTTGTAAGCTATCAAGTTACATAATGAATGACCCTTCCTAATCCATGATATTGTTCTACTCAACCACCTTTTGAATGTTTTAGGTTAGGTTTTTTTTCCTTTTAAGTTTAGCTTCTAGTAATCATAATGGTATTTGCTAATTTAACAAATAGTTTCTTCTTTCATCATTTTGTTTGTTGTTTTGCTTAAAATCATGACGAATTCTACTTAGCAGCTTTGTTACAAAATGCAACTTATTTTGTAGAATAGTTTCACTCTAATTTTTTTTTTTGTTTATTTAGTTTTAGTTTAGAATAGAATTTTAACTACCTAATTTCATAACTTGTCCCTGTGGACTTACCCTTAAGTATTGCGGTAATAAATTGTATGCTTCAAAAAATCGCAACAAGTTTTTTTGCTGTAGCCTGACATGAATTTGTAAAATTAGGTTGCAAATGAAGTTTTGAGTTAGTTTATTAAATCTTTGTGGTGTCTTTTTTTATTTTGATTTTCAGTGAGTGTTTACTTAGTTTTAATTATTTTGAGTCTAGATTTCTTGTGTTCTTGTATTTGTTTAGAGTTTCTATTTTGACTTTATTTTGGCTAAATTTTTCTTTTATTAGTTAGTGGTTAATATTCTATTAAAAAAAAGATGAGAACACAGTAACTATGAATAGTATAGGTGCGACCAGACGTGAAATTGGATATAATTATAATCGGTGCAGTTTTTTTGTGGTTTTGTTTTTAGGCTTCTATTTTGAATTTTCTATGCTAATCCAATGATTATTTTGCTTTCCTGCTACTTTTAGTAGGTTTCCTAGAATTTTTAGAACCTTGGTGAATTTTGTGAAATTTTTAACAATTTCTAGAAATTTTTGTAATTTCTAAAGTAATTTTCTGTTTTGAATTTTCTACACTATTCTCGGATAGCAAAGTTGGAAAAAAATATATATCCATCTTCTCTTTGATTTTGTTGAGTTTTTTGTGTGTATTTTCTAAATTTGGGCTTTGATTTCCTATTTATCTTTATTTTTAGCTTTTGTTTTGTTTTAGGCTTTTATCTTTTCTTTTTTTGCGTGTGAAAAAAATCAATTGGAAAAATTAGCAAAAAGAAAAGACCAAAAATGCATTTGAGGGTGTGGCCATTGCATGATTGATTGAGTTAGAGACCCTTAGAGAAGAAGACTTGGTAAGATTGAACCTGAACTTGAACCTGAACCAGAGCCCAATCCGAATCCCAAATTGAAAGAAATGATTAAGAGAAGAACTTAAGTGATATTTTTTTATCCTCTAAGAACCACTTTGCCAACGTGCTTTAATTTTGTTGACTTTGGACCTAATGTAACCTTTGAAATGAGACCTCATTACTCAAATGCTCCTAAATTCATTGGTTTAGAGGATGTAGATTTGTTTTTAAGGAAATTTGAAGAAGTGTGCTCAATGATGCATTTCTCTAATATATCTTTTGATGTGGTAAGAATGAAAGTAATTTTTTTTTGCTTTAAAAATGCTGCTAAAAGATGGATGTATGGCTTGGCTGCTAATTTTGTTTTTACTTCGGATGACTTTATTATGCTATTCTTATAAAAATATTTTCCTAATGCCAAAATTATAAAGCCAAGGAATAAAATCAATCAGTTTGTTTAAATAAAAGGGAATCATTTTAAAAATACTTAGATAGGTTTAAAAATTTGTTGGCCTTAGACCATGCATTGAGTTCATGTTCTTATTTTGTTCACCAATTATCTACTTAACAGGAGCAAGCGAATATGATCTATCAAAGGCCCAAGAACAACCCATTATTTCCTTACTGCAACCTAGGGTACAGAAATCATCCTAGCTCTTCTTGGATTAGTGGAACCAATGTTGTAGTTCCTAACTCCTATCCTAGAGTGTTTCCCAGAAATAGCTCCTAGCCCATCTCCCTTCCTTCTAACTCTTACCAGAGATCAGCTTTTCATGGTGCGCCTAGTGCATCTAGATCACCAACTCCTGTTGCTCAAATTTAGCATCCTCCTGGTTATAATTGACATTGAGAAGATTGAGAGGGGAATTACTAGTAACGTAGAGAGGATGATTAATGCTAATATGGAAAAGATGATGAGAATTGTCACTGAATAATTTTCCCAATTAGCATTATCTAGTAAAGAGCCAGGAACTTTTTCTAGTTAACTAGAGATAAACCCTAAGGATTATGCATTATCTTCTTCTTCGGGAGCCAACCCTTGTATGACTATGAGAAAAGTGAATGCAATTATATCTCTTAGATCAAGTAGAAACTTACAGATACCCTCACACTTTCTTCCAAAATTCATCTTCTTTTGCTTCTTCTTCTCTAGAGACTGGTTCATCTTGTAAGTCAGGAGATACTACTAATGGAGTTCCTCATGATTATCCTAATAAATCTTCTCCTTCTTACCCATCTTCTAATAAAGCAAAACCTAAGGAAGAGGACTCAACTAACAAAGTTGATCCCTTATCTTCTAAGGATCCTCCTTTGCCTTCCACTATTGAGTGAGTACATAACCCTGTACCTCCTTTCCCTATGGGCTAATGTTGATAAGATAAGCGATAACTTATTTCAAGTCAAAATCAACATTCTTTTGCTTGATGTTATTCAACTGACATCTCCTTATGCTGCGTTTTTTAAGGATATGTGTACCACTAAGAGAGCTACTAGTGTTCCTAATAAAGCTTTCTTAGCCTGTGGTGCCACTTCTATCATTCCTCATTAGATCCTAGTGAACTATAAGGACCCTAGTTGCCATACTACTTTCATAGTCATATGGGACTAACCCATTCATAGAGCATTACTTAACTTAGGGGCCAGTGTCAATTTGTTACTTTTCACTACGTATAAGAGACTAGGGTTAGCTTAGCTGAAACCTAACAAGGTGGTTATCCAACTAGCTGATAGATTGACCAGGTTACCTAAGGGAGTGGTGAAGGATGTGCTCACTAAAGTGAGTAAATTCATTTATCCCGTGGGCTTTGTTGTACTTGAGACTGAGAATGTAGCTAATATTGCTAATTTAGTCCCTAATATTTTAGGGCATCCTTTCGTGGCTACTATCATTGATCTCTTTAGCTGTAGAAATGATATGATGAGACTGTCTTTTAGTAACATAACTTTAGAGTTGAACATCTTTAATTTGTATAGATAGCCTTCAAGTTTGATCATATAGAGACTTCTACACTTGACTAGGCAGAGAACTCTGTGTTTGATGATGAATTTCATGACATGTTTGTTGCTAAGTATAAGTCTTTTCTGATTAATGATGAGCCTGAATATGATATGTTTGAGTTTGATGGCTTGCACTATGTTGATAAATGTTTAACTGCTTCTACCTCTGAGTTTGATTCATCTCCTGTTTTTCTTGAATGGGAACCTCTTCTTGATTTCTCTTAAGTATTCATTTTTAGGAGCCGATGAGCCTTTAACTGTCATTAACTGTCATTGTTGCTTTAGACATAGGCTGGGACGAAGAGAAAAAAATTGATTACCTTACTTAAAGAGAACAAGGAATCTATTGGTTGGACTTTATGGGATATCAGGGGTATTGGTCCCTCGCTTGTGCAAATAGAATCCATGTAGAGGATAATGCTAAGGCCTACCATGACTGTCAAAGGTGTTTGAACTTAAATTTGTAGGAAGTAGTTAGGAAGGAAGTCCTTAATTGATTAGACCATAGGATTATCTATCCCATTTCTAATAGCAAGTAGATTAGTCCTGTTCAAGTTTGCAATAAAAAGACCAATATTGCCGTGATTAGGAATGACAAGAATGAGTTAGTTCTAACTAGAGTCCAATCTGGACAGCATGTCTGTATTGACTATAGAAAATTAAATGTTGACACTAGAGATGACAATTTCGCCCTTCTCCTTCTTGATCAAATGTCAGATAGCTCAGCTGGAGATTCATTGTATTGCTTTTTAGATGGTTATTCTGGCTATACCTGGATGTCTATTACTCTTTAGGGTCAGAAGAACAATACTTTCACATGTCATTTTACTACATATGTCTTTAGGAGAATGCCTTTTAGACTCTGTAATGCACCTACTACCTTTAGAGGTGCATTATTTGTATTTTTCTCATACTTAGGACCTGTTCTTTTCATTGGGAAATATAGGTTGGAAAATGGATGAAGTTGGTTGAGATTGATTGAAGTGCGTTGAAGTTGGTTGAAGTGGGTTGAATTTTGTTTACATAATGGGCAGAAGTTGGTTAAAATAATAGGAAGTGGATTGAAGTTGGTTGACGTGGTTTGAAGTAGGTATCTTTTTATTAAAGTTGGTGAAATGGATTGAAGTTAGTTGAAGTTGGTAAATTGGAATTTACCAACGAAAAGAACATGCCCTTAGTTGAACAGTGCATGGAAATTTTCATGGATGACTTCACCATGTTTGGGTGTTCCTTTGATGATTATTTGTCTAATACAACCAAAATGCTGAAAAGGTGTAGGGAGAAAATTTTAACTTTGAATTGGAAGAAATGTCACTTTATGAGGAAAAAAGGGATAGTCTTAGGTCATTTTTTTTCTAAAAATTGAATTGAAGTTGATAAGCCTAAGGCTGACTTGATTGTTAATCTTCCACCTCCCACTTATGTGAAAAAGGTGAGGTTTATTCTTAGACACGCTGATTTCTATCATCGTTTCATTAAAGACTTTAGTAAAATAGCTAAGCCTTTAACCAACCTTTTTTCTAAAGACATGTCATCTCACTTCTATAGGGAGTATCATGTGCCATTTACTAAGCTGAAAGAAGCCTTAACCTTATCTCCCGTTCTTCATCCTCCTATAGGGGGGAACTCTTTAAGCTAACATACAATGCATCTGATTCTTTTAACATGGTTGTTTTAGGGAAACATGTTGGTAAGAAGCCGCATGCCATTTATTATGCCAGTCACGCTTTGAATGATGCCCAACTAAACTACACTATCACTAAGAATGAATTTTTGGCAGTGATTTTTGGTTCTGAGAAGTTTAGACCTTACCTAATTGGGTCTCATGTCATTGTCTATACTGGCCACTTTACTCTTAAGCACCTTCTTTCTAAGAAGGATACTAACCCTGGACTTACGAGGTGGATCTTGATTTGACAAGAATTTAATTATGAGATTACAGATAAAAAAAGGTTTTGAGGACCTAGTTGCTGACCACTCGTCGAGGACTATTTATGGTGGAGAGCATAAGTCCCATTTTTCTTAATGCTTCCCTAATGAGCAACTGTTTACAGTTTATCCTAACCCTTGGTATGCTAATATTGTAAAATAGCTAGTGTCTAGTAGGATTCCCGATAATTAGAGCAGGAATGATATAGATCGATTATTCCACCTTGTGAAATTCTTTGTTTGAGATGATCCTTACTTGTTTAAGTACTGTTTTAGTCAAGTGTTTAGAAGGCGTATTCTTAACTATGAGGCTAAGCGTGTCCTTTCATTCTAATAGGACTAAGCATGTGGGGGGCATTTCAGCAAGAGAAAGACAGCAACCAAAAGCTCTTCAATGTGGTTTCTTAAAAGCCTACATTGTTTTGGAATGCTCTTGAATATTGTAAGAGTTGCTCTAGGTGCCAGCAATTAGGTTCGTTTAGCAGGAGAGAAATGATGCCACTTAATCACATTATTATGGTGGAGATTTTTGATACATGGGCTACAGATTTCACAGCACCATTTCCATCTTCTTTTAGAATAAGAATATTTTATTAGTTTCTAAGTTGGCAGAGATTATCTCTACTAGGACCAATTACACTAAAGTGGTTGCAAAATTTCTTAGAGAGAATATTTTTGCCAGATATGGCATGCCTTGAGCTATCATTAGTGATCAAGGTATCCACTTTACTAAGAGCTCTTTTCATGCTTTATTGAAGAGGTATTCTATAGTCCATAAACTTACTACCCCATAGCATCCCCATATTAGTGGCCTAGGTAGAAGTTTCAAATAGGAAAATTAAGTAAATTCTTGAAAAAGCTATTAATAGAAGCTGAAAGAATTGGGTCCACAAGCTCTTGAATGTTGTATGGGCTTATAGGACAGCTTTAAAGACTACCTTAGGTATGTCATCTTAGAAGGTTATCTATGGTAAGCTTGATCATCTCGCTGTTGAGGTTGAGCTTAGCGCTTAGTGGGCTATCAAGTTGCTTAATTATGACTTGACTAAGGTGGGTGAGGAGAGGAGACTACAAGTGAGTGACTAAAAGAGATTAGGGCTAAGGCATATGACCATGCTAGATCTTACAAGGAAAAGGCCAAGTTGTTTCATGATAGACACATTCTTAGGAAAGAGTTTACGCTAGGAATGACAGTGCTTTTGTATAATTCTAAGCTCTACTTTTTTCCAAGTAAATTGAGGCCACGCTGCATAGATCCCTTTGTTGTTTCTCATGTTTTTCCCTATGGTGTAGTCGAAATATAGGATCCTGAGAGTGGCGCCAAGTATAATATACATGACTAGGGATTGAAGCAGTTTTTGG
>NCQV01095816.1:3811-16611 GCA_002740545.1 Lophocereus schottii
AGCTAATTTACTTGGGCTTGTAGTCCAAAATCACTTGCTGACTCTTCTTTAGATTTTCTTGCATCTGTGCCCAAATAACACTTGCTTGTTCTGATTTTTAAGCAATTTGAATCTTTTGAACTTGTTTCATTTTGTAGTTATTAAAGAGTACAGATATCTGGGGCAGAGATCAATACTTTATAGACCTTAATACATGGTCGAAAGAATAATCTCTGTGAATATTTTTCATATTTTTTCCAGACATGTTTGTGAGTCTGGTTACTGCATAGTTGTCGATCTGTGGATCAGACCTGATCCAGAAGTCTTGGGCCTTTGTTCTTTTTAGTATAAGACTCCCTAGAATCAAGCAATTATCTGGAATATATGACCTCCTAAAATTAAGCAGTTGTAATTTGTTCACTACGTGATCTTTTCCATACATGACTCCTAAATAGAGAAGTTATCTGCTTTATCATCATACTGATGACTTAACTGGTCTTTCGGTTGGTGATGTAGGAGATGACATGGACTTGGTGCCAATTGTATGGAATCATTATGTCATTTCCATGTGCATACATCCATTTGAGATTTTAAATGTGCAAGTAGTACTGAAGAGGTTGAGTCTTTGTGAATATTATTATAGGTTCTGCTAAATAGGAGAACTCAGTCATGAAGAGTTTATGACTTGTGTTCATTTTTACCACTGCTTGTTTAACTATGTGAATTTCTTTTCTTTTTTTAGCAGATAGTGAATGACAACCCAGCGAAAGCACACTTCGAGCTTGTCTGTTTTGGACACCACCAATAATAGAATTCATGAGTCAGTAGGTGTGGCTCTGGTTATGAGCTTTAACATTGTGCCGGTTCTTGCAAATACAGCAATCAGGGCATAAAAGGCACGGCATGTTATTTTTTGAGCAGTTAGGTACGCATCTGTATCTCATTCGCACCCCTATTGGATGTAACTACTAGCTCTTTGACAGCTTCTAGTGGTGGAATCAGATAATGGTATATTTAATCTCCTATCCCGAGGGCTTGATAAAGCAGTGCAATTACTTTAGTTGACTGAGCGCATCCTTGGATTTCACCCAGGCACCTAAGGACTTGGTACATGACTCACACCTTTTCTTAGCTTAGTTTCATTTTTTAACCATCTTTTTGACTTCTATTACTTGAGACTTCATATATGTAATCGTCATAAAAAATGCCTAACCTGCGCCGCTCCGCCGGGGCTGAATGTTGTCCGATCATGTGCTTGTTTCTGCCCCTGTATGTACATGAAATTGACACGTTTGTTGCTTTGGACACTTCCGGTTTGAAATATATCCATTTCACAGCGCCTGTTTCGTTTCTTGTAATCATCAAATAAGCATGTACATAAATTAATTCTCACTATATGGTTTTTATAGCTATCGCTGTTTCAGAATGACCGTTCTATACTTATTACCCTGGTCGACAAAACACAAAGATTGAAAGGAAAAAAATCAATGTATAAATATGTAAACCCATTGAGTTTTTTTTTTTTTTTTAAATAAAGAGTATTGATTCCATAAAATTCAATTTACTATAGCTATTTCAAATATTTCATGCAACTGTAACTTTATTAATTGTGAAGGATGATCATTTTGAATCAGACTTAAAATAGAATATAGGAAAGCCAATCCAAAAGATGAAGATCCATTACTAAAGGAATGCTTTGAATAAAGGTTGTAGAATTTAGGATGTCAGATGTTAATGAGTGTGTTATAACTTCTAATATCCTTAAGCATAATGTACAACGAGTAATTAGTATCCTTTATGGATTTCTTGTCTGTAGCATCCACTGTGAATGGATTGTTGCATTGCAGCGCCAAATTTCTGCTAAAGAAGAAAAAAGAAAAAGAATGAAAATCCTGTTTTTAGGGCAAATGGTTTCAATTTGTATTATGAGGGAATCTTAGGGATCCATAAATTTTCGAGGGGCATTTTCCAACAATGAAAGAAAATGGTTTGTGTTTCTGTTCAGCGAGTTTGTAATAAAATATTACTAAGGTTGGAGCACCAATAAATTAAGAGAAGAGTGTGCGGCAGCACTATGAAGATGTACTCTTGAAGTTTCATGGCATGAAAATATCAGAAAAACTAGGATCTTAACATCCATATTCTTACCTTTTATTTTATTTTATTTTATAATACATTACAAATTCTCTAGTGGCAAGTCCATTATCTTCCATCCAGTTGGAAGAAGCAACAAAGGAAAGTGAACATCATAAATAACACTGCTTCTAATGTATCCATTGATTTTCCATGGCTTCCAGCTCAAAATCCTACGTAAGGAAGGTTGCTAGATTGTACTAAACATGTATAGATGCTATTTGGCTTCTAGAGCTAGCAATCATAAACTTGCTGTTTGTCAAATGGTTCAAAGTAGTGTTAGGGGAATTACTTCCATTTGAGGAGTTCCGTTGATATTCTGATACCTAGAACTCAAAGTCCTGAATTTGAGGACATAAACTTGTAAGGGGAACCTAAGATAAGATGGGGCAAAGCAATGTCCACCGCTATACTGCGATTCACATACACATCTTTGAAGCCTGAGAAATCTAAGTGTTTTGTTGGATTTGAAACACTATTAATTTTATGACAACCCTTTTACGGGTTTGTATTATTTGTTAGTTTCTATGAAGTTTAGGTATTTTAACATAACAAGATAATGGATATTTTGTCTCATATCCTTCTCTTTGTCGGATGTGGTGGAATGCAATGTGATGAGCGATAGAAATTTCTAAGTATAGGTCCTATATATATCATACCACGTTTATGGTTAGTGCATCTTTGTACAAAGATTACTGTTTACTTGTCAAATACAGCAGGGCAGAAAACACAGATGCCATTGAGATCTGATGCCTGCAATGGAAGAAAATGTTTCGTGGCATTGGAAATGAAAATTTTGATGGGAACAAAATGAAGTGCATAGCTGAAGTGGTGGTCTTGGCTGCTAGAGCAAGTATAGACAGGAAGATAATAATGAAAAAAGGTATCCATTTTCTGATTCCCAAAGAGCAAGAGTCGAGTAAGGTATGTCCAAAAGATAGCACCTTTCTAGCTCTCTTACTGCTCTTCCTGGCAGACGTTGGAAGAATATTATAGCAAATTCATAAACTCGTAAGTTATAGACTTGCATTCTGAGAATATTGTAAAATAGATTATTCTTATAGCACATTATACTATTAAACAAGTTTCTGATTCCAAGATGCATGATCTGGTTGTACTTTATTGGCACCTGTACTCAAAAGCATCCTAATTTCCTCTTTGGCACCAGACAAAAGAGCTTGCTAAGGGAAACTTATGCACGGATCCAAGGGTGGATAAAAGAGATGAGCTCCCCGCAAAATCGGACAGAGAAACTACATGATAAATGAAAAAAATTGCTATGAACTGATCCAGAATTCCAGCACCAAATCCCCACTGGTACAAATTTACACCTCCATATTATGCTACTGTTATTGCCATCCTAAGAGCACGAACCACTACTGAGCTACCTTTTGCAGCATCCCTTTTTGATAAGCATCAAAATTGGACACTGGTGTGTCGACCAGGGAGCCCATGTCTCCCCAGCTGGCGCTTCCTGCAGAATTGCTGGTGGTGCTGCTGTTGCCTATATCAATGCCTGAATGGCTCTCACTCCCATCAATCCTCAGCAGATTGTTGAGATATGCTTCAATCTCCACTGGGATGATGCCTTGTCCTTGATGGATGTTCAAGTTCGCTCCATTGAGATCATATTCCATGTTTGGCCATGGATTATAATTGCCGTTTATGGTATTCACCGATGCTCCTGAAGTTGTTATAGCATCTGAGGAGTCCACATAAAGCTGATCTTGCGTGGGATACTGATAATTGATGACGTTGTTCATAAGTTGAGGGTCATTGTAAAGCTGTCCCCCAACCTTCATCAATAGTCCTGTGAGCTCATCTTGACCTGCAAGATGAGCATCCCGGTGGGGATGCATCATGGGAGCAGCCAGTGGCTGCTCTGCCCAGTAAGGTATCTGGTTCAAGGTGTGATTAACCAGAAAACTGCTGCCTTCCCTTTTCATCTCTTGCTTGAGGAGACCAGTATGGCAAGCAGCCTGTTCCTTCCGTTGCTTTGCCATCAGCTTCTTCTTCAGCCTCGTGTTCCAGTAGTTCTTGATGTCATTGTCAGTCCTTCCAGGTAATTGCGTGGCGATGATAGACCACCTGTATATTGCGTAAAATGGATATATATCAGTATTCCATGCGTGCACTTGGATAACACACTGTATTTTTTTCAAATATTGAAAGGGGCTCAACCAGTTACCTGCTGCCTATGGCCATATACATGCTGCATATGATGTTTTCTTCCTCCTCCGTGAAGCCTCCATGCTTGATATTTGGCCGCAGATAATTCAGCCATCGAAGGCGGCAACTCTTCCCACATCTCTTCAGGCCTGATACAAGCAATTATGTGCAGCATCCCAGGTTAGTAAACCAAAAACTTTACTAATAGAGGTGCAATAAAGTTCAGGATTAGTAGGAAATTTGATTACCTATTTTCTGGGGCAACGCAATCCAGTTGCCACCTGTGCCATGTTGCTCAATATAAGCCTTGAGCTTTGCATCTTCCTCAGGTGACCAAGGGCCTTTCTTGACATTGGCCTTGTCACAGCAAGGAGCCCTCCCCATGTTTTCTTGTCTTTTCTGTGCTTGTTTGATGAAGAGATTTGTTCTTCACTTTTACTATCAGTCTCTGAAGATTTGTGGATATTATGTCATTCAGTTGCGTGTTTGCGTGTATATATAATGGTAAATGGAGAGAGGCAATAATAGCTGGAGAAGGAATACATGGAACAAGTCATTGGATTTCAAAAAGAGAATTGGGAGAAAAAGATGACAGCTTTATGAATATAATAATATAAACTTTTGAAATGCCCGGATAGTAGACCAGAGCTTTTCTCGTTGTCTTTCCTAGTCTAGAATCTAATAGTATTATATTTATTGCCTTCTCTTATCTTTCTCCCTATTCCACATTATGGCTTACTAATTAATAATTGTCGTAATAAAGTTGGAGGGCCTTTCTTCCGGAAAGAATGTGAAATCACATATGGTGGATGAGATCCTCCATTATGCTCAGATCATATATTATTTAACCATGACATCACTAATGTGATTTTATTTTTAAAAAATTTGACTATTTTCTTTTTTCTTGTCGCCTTTTTTGGAGGGCTCGATAAAGGTGATCCATCGCTTAATGGATAAGAAATAGAGAATTTTGCTAGGTTTGATCACGCAGTTTTCTCATAAAAACAATGTCACATTTTTTTGTTGAAGTTAATGACTCTTCTTGATTGTAAAACAAGGATTACGTTAGGTATTTGGAAAGTATAAAACCTGATTTTTCTTATCAACAGGGATGTTGTTACATGGTGGGTTCACTTAGTTGTAATTCCTTTTTTTTAACCTTCTAAAGTGATCTTGCTATTATAAGAGAAAAAAGAAATAGTTTAGAATTGAATTTTGAGGCATGATTTGGTTGTGTATTCACGTATTATAGTTGAAATAGCATATAGAAGTGCTCCATGCATTAGCACATGGATAAAAATTGACCTTTTTTCCTTTTTTATTTTTTGGATTGGATAATTGATCGGAAATTATTGGTACGTCTTGCTGTTTACTGCAGTAAGCAACAGTCATCAAACAAAACATTAAGTACTCAACAAAAGCAGCAAAAATGATCCGAACTTCACTGAATTTTGTCCATATATATGCGCCACGCATATAATGAAGACAGACCAGGATGTGAGGTTAAATTCAGGCCTACTGCACGAGCTCAAGGCAATTTTCAAAATAAAAGTACAAAATCTAATCAAAAGTTTAGCTACTTCAACAGTGCGGGTGACTACCATGCAAATCGTTTCATAGCTTTAAACTGTAAAGCTAACTCACGTTTCATGATTGGGACCATCATTGCTTGATGGCCTCGTGTCCGCCCTTCCTTTTCCTATCAATCAAATCTTTACTTACTAGGGTAGGTCCCATTTATATGCTTTGAGTCAACCCTTGGTGAATTTCCATCATCAAACAGGAGACACAGTTTTGTCATCTTTTCTTCTATTCCACCCCTGTATTCCTTTCATTTATCTTTTGTTTGGTAGTTGGGGTATGATTCAAACTTTGCTTTTATCTGCAAATTCAGCAGATGAATGCACGCCATAGGGAACAGGGACATAGTGGATATTGATCCTATAGCTGTTATAGAGTATGGACGAAATTACTGTTGGTGTTGAAAACTTTTGCAGCTTTCCCTTCAAGGTAGGTGACCAAACGGCCAACGAAATGAAAATAACTTTGACACAAGGTGCAGGATATTGGCTGATTCCACGGGGGCGTATGATGGAGCATGGAATTAACAATATGGATTGACAAATTGTGAAAGCAGAAGGTTCGGCCCTAATCTTTAAGGTAATAGACCACACCTACAAGCAACAAAGACAGGAGTAAACTCAGAAGCTTCTGTCTGTTAAGTCAAAAGGACTGAATTATTATCTCAGCCACCTTGCCTTTTTTGTGCAGTCATTAAGTTATGATAGCTCTTAATTATCCCTAGCATTTACCGGTAAAGCAAGAAGATAAGGTAATATTAGTAGAAAAAGGCGTATTGGTGGCCACTTCAATTGATCCATTCAGTATAAGAGCTTGGAAGAAGCCGTGAAGTTTTCTCGGAAGAAGTAAACAACTATTTCCGGTTCCTTATTGCATTAACTTGGAGGCGGTGAAGCTTTGAATGTAATTATCTTCTGCGGAAAGTCCAATTTAGGCAGCTAAAAAAGCTTTAAACTCGAATCAGAAATTGGTAAGCCTGAATTTATGCTGAAAACTGGGGTGTAGATGCAATATTAGTTCAATGAATTTGTCTCAATTAAGGAAAAAAAAAAACAAAGTATAATAAAACTCAGCTGGTTCTGGCACCTACCTAGCCATGAGGTGTGATGCCTATTAAGATAATTTTTCTTTATTTGAGATTTCCAGCTCATTTTAATTTGAGATTGAATTTTCCTGGGCAAGTCTTTGTATTTTTTGACCTTAGAGAAAATGTCTGACTATCAAACTTTGAGGTTATTGGAAATGAATGAATCTTAAGTTCCTATCCATGCAATTCAATATCTTTGATTTTGGTTGTGATGTGACCCCTATTAATTGTTCTGTAGAACGCCTTATACAAGTTGGATACTGCATGCTGGGATCGGAACTACATTTTTATGATCTTTATTGAAGATGTTAGTGTATTACTTAAGAAATTCTTCTTGAGTCAATTAATGTATGAAATGATCATTGCAATTAGCGCCTCCATCTCTAGTTTGCATCGCCTCTTGTAACTGTATTCAATCATCCTGTCCTGACAATATGGCCTATTGGCTGATTTCTTCGCCCTCATATCGGTGCATTTCTAGTCAGTCTCAAACTAGTGCTTAAGCGTGATCATCTGAACGTGTGATGAGAGCTAAACTCACGCTAGTTAATTATACCTGTAAGATGTTAGATGCACTATTAGGTGAATTATGAGGCATCATGTATGATGTATTTGAACCTCATTTAACCTCCAAAAAGGAAGTCGCTTCGTGATGACAACGACGGATGGATATTATTAGAGGAAAATACAACGAATCACCTTAAGAAAACCTACTGTCATTTTATAATTGCATCACTATTTTGACCTTTTCTGTATCTGTTTTTCTTGTTTCCATGGGTGGGCTCCTCATGAAAATTGGCACTGCTATGCGCTTCAATTTCGCATCGTTCACCCACTTTCGCTATTCTAAAACAGCTGCTTCCTGAAAAATGACACCACCCTCAAAAGCAAAAAAGAAAAAGAGAGAAAATTAGAGTAGAAGTGGACCTCAAGCATTTTTCAACATTTCAATTTCTCAGTATTTTTTAAGTCCTGTCAGATGGCATTTTCTTGTCTTTTATTTTTGTTGAGATGATACCTTCTATTTTAATGATTATGTTTTTTTTTTTTACATGCTTTTGCATTGTTAGTCAATCTTTCGTCTCTTAAATTCTCAAAGTCTGCATGGGTTTACTTGCATTTCATCAGGGATTTGATTCATTCAAAAATAAGTATCATAGACCTCAAATTAATGAATTTGTTTGATTCTGTCCCTGTGAAGCACTTCGACAAATGTTATTGGTTTGTTTCAACATCCATGTCTTTGAATACATGTACAAGAGGTATATAATGCGTAACTTTCATTTTTTAGGGGAAGAAAAAGAAAAGCATTAGGCGCTCCCTTTGGCAAGGATAAGCTGTAATCTTTCGTGATTATTTAAGTGCCCATTATGTCCAACTTATCAGAAAAGTTCAAAAACAATATTTTTGGGGACAATTTTTTCAGCCTGAATTGTTGTGTACTAGAGCAAAATCTATAGGAGAAACATGTCCTCTACTTTCTTTAATAGTTGGCATTTAGTAGTTTTAATCTAGTTAGGGTCTAACGAAACCAACATCTCCGCAACTGAATCATGATGTTGCTACATTATCCCCGTCCCCCAACCCTGCCTCAGCGGGATTCTTGAGATATGAACTTTATTCAAACATCCTTTCTGATGCTTTCTCAGTCTTCAGTAACCCATACATCGAATGCTAGTTTGAAATCCCCCTACATTGATTATTTTGCAGTTTGCATGATTGAGTTTGTTATGCAAAGTTATTCTGAAAAACTTGTAAACTAGGGGTTAACTGAAATTGACTTTGTTTATCTTGCAAATGAAGCTCTGACTTTTGCATTATCCTGCAAACCATGCTGAGCCAAATCTCATACCTGGAATCCTAAGATTGAAGTAATCCTCCTCATTTTGACATCTGTTACTAATAGTACCTCTCAATTATACTGAATATCTTGACTGCACCTGTAACTTTCAGTACCTAACTACAATGTGAGATGATGAGTTGTTCCAGAAAATGGAATCATTCTAGTATCCTCTGTTCATACATGTCAGTATGTCTGACTAGTGTAACATTTACTTTGCCTTTTGACATTGCTTCTTAGTATAACATAAAAAAACACCTTTTCTCCCCTCAAAGTGCAGTATTGGATTTGGATGTCAGGCATAAAGCTGAAGCCTGCAGAACGAGAGGAGTTTTTCAGGGATGAACCTTGGAAGAAGAACTAAAATGGGTAACCTTTTTGGTTCTAATCACCAAGTGCAGAAGTGCTGGGTCAAAATGGCCAGTTAGTCTATGCCTGCCTTGTTGTACTTTGGTGAAGCTGTATCTCATCTTCTCATTTTCTGCTTTTACTGTGGTTAATTCATGTTACGGCGTTCAGAAAATTGTGGTTATATCTATATTTCTTTTGTTGGGTTGGTGTTAACTGTTCACATGGTGAAAAAGTTATGAAGAAGAGATTTCAAAGCACTGCATTTTTTTTCAACGCAGTAAAGCTGTAAAGCAGGATGGGAGGAATGGTCCTCTGGGTTGGTCACCTCCTTTACTCCATTTTTGTCTTTCTTCATCTTGCTTTTTCAATGTCAAATAATATTAATTTTATGGGGTAATTGTATTGAGCAATTTGACTATTATATCATATGCCACCATTATTGATATCTTCTATCTATTGACCTTAATTACCACTTTACCTCGATATTTACGATGCATCTTATTCTGAGTCGGCAATCACATTTTGGGTCTGTTCTTTTTTCGCAATAAGATCTAGCTCTGTAAGAAAATATAAGGAAGTTGAAGAAGCTGTAAAAATTTATAAGAAATTGTAAGAAGTTGTAAGGAGCTGGAAGGTTAGATGTAAGGAGTTGTTGAATTATTAAAAAATTGTACAGTATAATTTTTAAATATGTATGTATAATTGTTGATCTTTAATATTTGAATTAAAAAAATTATTTTATGAAAATAAATTATGTGTATCACTGATATTTGTACAGCATAATTTTTAAATATGTATGTATAATTGTTAGTCTTTAATGTATGAATTAAAAAAATTATTTTATGAAAATAAATTATGTGTATCACTGATATTTATTAAATAAATTTTATAACATCACTAAACAAATTATATTTTAACATTACAAAATAAATTCATTTTTCTACAACTATCGTTTTGGATAATAAAAAATAATATTAAAATAATATAATTAATGAAAATAAACCTTTTAAAAAGTCAATTAAATAACAATAAGATAAATTCAAGTAAACTTTAAAAATAATAATTTTTCTCAACAAAATTGAATAGAACTTGAAAATGAAATCATATTAGAATTAAACATTTTGGAATTAAATTGAATGTGATGTTCAATTATATGATGATAGCAAACAACTTGTCATGGATGATAGTTGAAATGCTTTTGTCGCCTATAGCTTGTCCATTTTTTCATACATGATTCACATCAAAATTCAAACATAAATGTAATTTTTGTGATATAATTTTAAAACACATTGATTCGTTTTCTCTATAATGGTATATATGCTTCATGTCAAAACTCAGATATTAATTCACGTCATTAAATTTTGTTTTTATGTTTATACAAATATTATATTTATAAAAAAACTATAGGTTTTTTATATTTATAGTATATTAAAAAATATATACGTATTTCTATAAATATCAGGAAAAAAGTAGATGACAAGTTAAATTTTATAAAAAAAATATACAAGGAGATTTAAAAATATGGTAAGGAGATGGAAAAAATTATAAGGAGATGTAAGAAATTGTAAATTATAAATTAATTCTCCCAATCACAGAAAAGAACAGGGCTTTCGTCCATTATCGATATGTATAGGTATGTTATCATATATTTTTGTAGCATTATAATGTTATTTGCTAACTATGTCGTTTAGGTGTCTTTGCCCAACTAGATAGGGGAAATCATGCTTTGAAAAATCAAAAACCCACTATCGTTTTTGTACTACAAAAATAGCTCATTCACCGCATTGGTTTCATGAATCAATGAGTTAACAATGTTTACCTTTTATAAGTAAATAGATGAAAAGTAAATTTGATCACCAATGCTAAACTTGTTTCCCTCAAAGCAGTGATAATCTATGCATGGTCTTATTCATCACCGATATTTAGCAACTTTTAGTATGATTCAACAATTTTTAGTATAATTTAATATAATTAAGCATCATTCAACACATGTGGCACTGTTAATTACTTATTGAAACTACTTAGTTATATTTTTTTTAACCATTTAGTATGTTTTAACATGCTTCAGTATGAATAAATATATTTTAGCATGTTTTAATTTAATTTAACATATTTTAGTAATAAATACCAATACGTATGTTGATAGGTTGAAAAAAACAAATCTAGATATCTATTTATTCTAATAGAGCAAACATATGGTGGTGGGCAATTACATGCATTCAAGATTATGATTGATTTAAGGGTGATTGATGATAAAATGATTTTGTACCTGCTGCAGATTGGCACAGCCGAGGATGGTGATCACTTGAGTGGTCGACATGACGTGGGGCTTAGCTAATTTCCCTCTACGCTACAGAGCAGCCAGCCGGGCATTTTTGCTGTTCGGTGTGGGGGAAAAAATTATAAAAAAATCCAAAGTCTCACAATCTTCTTTGGCTAAATCTCAACCAAAAAAAAAAAAAAAAAAGCAAAGTCAGTGTGTCTATCCTTTCCTTACTGCTTTTTGGAAACGTGAAGTGCCAAGCTTTCACATGTATGTCAAAAGCGAACCAGACAAATTTCTCAACTCCAGCATCATCAAGGCATTATATGAACTTTCTTCTGTATTTTTTTAAAACTATAGTTAGGCCTTACTTTCTTTTCACTTTTATGTTGATTATTAGATTATTATTAGTCCATTCATTCCACCTTTCATTTTCAATGTCGTAATATTTTTCCATTCAACGTGCATTATATGTGACCTCCATTTTTATCAACGATTCAAAATCGCCAAACTTTGAAATTCATACCGTGTGCAAGGTGTCTTACTATTGGTAATTTTAAAATCTCAAATAATTTGCTATGTAATTGCTATTAATTAGGATATGAAATTAAAGGTGTGGGATCTCTAGGTTGTTCACGGGTTGTTGTCACATTACGAATATTGGGAGCGTTTGGTAAACAGTTTTTTGGATATTTTTTTTGGTCAAAAAGATATTTTTGGACCAAAGCGAGCTGTTTAGCTTTTTGAAAGAACTTGTTGGGTCTAAAAAGTTGATTTGATTAGCTTTTTGAAAGAACTTTTTAGAGAATTAATTTTTTGTGTTACAAGACTCACAACTTTGTTAGAAACAATCAATTTCATCAAAAAAGCTAATTAGGTGTTTACTATAGAAGCTTTTTGGAAGAACTTGTCGGGTCTAAAAAGTTAATTTGATTAGTTTTTTGAAAGAACTTTTTAGAGAATTAATTTTTTGTGTCACAACTTTGTTAGAAACAATCAATTTCATCAAAAAAGCTTTCTACAAACAATTAATTCAAACAGCTGATACAATTGCTAATTCTAATAGTTAACAGTTAATACAAACAGTTAACAACTATTTACCAAACAAAACCAGACGCAAACTAGGTGCTCTCCATCCTCAACAAAGTGTGTGCTAAAAGGGAGGGAAGAGCAGGGGGGTTAGAGAGAGAGTGAGACCCCAGTGAACCAAAACATCAAAACCTATATAATACTCCTAGAAATACATATTTCTATAAACCATGCCAGCGGTTACATATTAAAAGTTCATATGGAAAATAAACATGAAAAAAGTGTATACAAGTGACAAGGTAGAATACACACTTTCAAATGTATGATATAGTATACTTTATAGTCTACGGCAAAATCTGATTTCTGTA
>NCQV01095817.1:0-10896 GCA_002740545.1 Lophocereus schottii
TTATTTTTAATTTTTTTTTACATTTTCTATTTTGGTCTTGAAAAATATCAAGTTATCCATTGCAAATAGTAACACGTATTTCTGACCTTTTTTCGGACTTGATAGAGGAAAAGGAGCAATAGCCACCCATTGCTCAAAGCCTAAGTTGTGAAGAAAATTAAGTGAATACTTTACTTATATCCACATTGGCATTTATTTGTTTGTTAGCTATTGAATATGTCTTGTTAGAGAAACTAATGATCTTGAAATTGCTTTCTCTCTTTCTCCACTTTCTCTCTTCATATGTTTTTGTGTTCTACTTTATTATTTGAAATCACTTTCTCGATGAATTAATTGATCATTATAAAAAAAATAGCTAATTTTTCTGAACCTAAATTAGCAAATGGCATGAAAAATTGAGATATATGGCTTTAAATGGATAATTAGGGATCTAAAACTGAAAGTAAGAACACAACTGGTGATTAATAGCAACATGGGGAAGCAAGATGAAAATCAGTATAGAAGTTGCAGTGGGATTATTTTCTATTGGAATACGATTGGATTGGGGACGGTGGAAAGAGAGAGATGCAGAATCTTTGGGTAAAATATGTTGCATCTGTATGTGTGAAATATATGGGTATTGGGTGGAAATTTGTTGATTCTCGAGGGCATATTAGTCTAGATGCAAATAATATTTGAGTGTCTTCCGCAAATAATACTTCAGTACCCCCATATTATAAGGCACGTTCTATGGAAATCTATAATCAGAAGCAGCAATTTGCTGCTTCTGTTTTTGGGGCAATTTCTTTCAAAAACATTTTTCAAAAACAGTTTTTAGTTTTTTAAAAAATAGGTGTTTTGCCTAATTAGTGTTTTTGTGGTCTAAAAACACTATCAAAAGTTAGGTCAAACAGGTACTTAGACACCTAAATTTAAACGTCGGCATATACAAACCTTTGTGCATATCTATTCACGCGAAAAAATAGAATCATGTCACACTCACACTAATGCAACATGGCATTCTAACCAAGCTTTGAAAACTACATCTGTACCAAAAGGGGCCAACCAATATTGTCTCTTCGCGTCAGATTCTATCCGGGTTGCCTTCAATTAATCAAGTGACAACACCATCTTCCCCAAATAGAACTTGTCACTTGGCTTGAACCTACCCATCATGGCATGCGTCTTCTCTGTAGTTGCCAATACCAATCTCTAGCAATAAAACGTTCAAATAAGGCAATAACACGAAATCATCCCAAAGGGCATGCATGTCAAAATCATTGGAAACTCGAAAGCCACACAATCGAACTTGCATTGTATTATATCCGCTCATAATGTAACCCACGTCATTAATTCTAGTGGCCTTTTGGAATCAACGTGCCCATAATGTGTGCATGGGTTCTGTGGGATGTCTAGAGCGTGGCCAAATTCGTGGACCAAAATCATTCCTAGCTCTAGCCAAAAACTACATACACAAAATAGAAATGATGTGATCGACAAATATAATTTGTGCTAGCAATAGGAACAAATGTATAATTTAAAGCTAAAGCTACAGGGTAAATTGATACTAAGACCAACATACGAGGATTTAAGATAAAATGTGCGTAATCCAATCATGATGTACTTCTCATTAGTCAAATAATTTAAAACAGATACATCCGAATAAACTAACATAATTCGGACCTTACTGTTTAAGCCAGGATAATTACAAAAATGCAAGGAAAGTCATTCGTCTCGAACTACGTTTCCGAAGCTATCCTAGACAGGTGTTAGAGAAAGGGAGAACAATTAGCAGTGTTACCTTGAATGCAACAAGGCTGCTTCTATTAAACATCAGGCTCGAAATAGTTCACATATAGATGTGTTGACAACTAGGCCTCCGTATATGGCTATATATAGTTGCTGTTAATGAACTGGAAATTAAAGCTAGACCACAAGGAGTCAAGGACAGCCTTTGTTTCTCCCCTGACTTTTGGGGCCAAATTTTTAAATAAGAAGTCTTTTCCTGGAGGACCAACTTCTATGTTTAGTTGTCCAAATGCCAAAGAATCAGCTAAAAAGCTAAAGTTAATTACCATGTACATACTGTCAAGCAACAGAAGGACGATCACGACTTGTTACTACCTCCAAGGTGTCATGTGAAAATTCTTTGCATTTACAGAATAACGTAAAAGTAAGACTAAGACAGTCCTTTTCTGAACCAAAAAGAAATTAAGAACTTCTTCATTCATGGGAAAATAGTAGAATTTTGTATTGAAAACCAGGCAAATTCTGGCATTTGTAGAATTTTATAACGGAGTTCGTCTAGGGACTGTGAATTTCATCAACTTTTCTATGAAAACTTATAATTTTATTCGGTATAATAAACAATATACTAACATAAAACAAGAAAAAATCATCCGAATCTTACATAAAACAAGAAAAATTCGTCCAAAAAAATAACTAATAACAATTTCTAACCTTATAATTATGAGTCAATTGTTTTAGACTCTGAAATGAAGGGTTGCAAGGTCAAAAATATATGTATACGATCAACCACATCCACTTGCTTAATAATAAAGAAACTCATGTACCTAAAATGCACCCCTTTTTATCTTGATATGTGCACAGTGAAACGAAGTGATGGTGGTGGTTGAATCACGGGTGCTTTGGGGGGACAAGGTAAACCAAAAAAAATGGACCAACTGCTTCATCTTAAAACTTCATAGGGTTTGATAACCTCAAGATATTTCCATGGCCCAAAGTACCAGTGATCTTGATTCATTCCCTCGCGCTTTATTATATTAGAAAAATTGATCAGTGGATTGTCATTGATTAGGAGTTGGTATAGTTGGTGAGTAGAGATGATAACAGATCGGATTCGGATTGAATGTTGTAACATCCAAATTTCGAATTCAATTACGTTTCGGATCCGAAAATTTGATCTAGCGAATCGGATGGAACTTCTGAATCTGATTCGAGTCAAATTGGATCGGGATCGGATTTAATATGATCCGAATCGATTTCTTTTCCCAATAGCAATTTTGTATTGTGTCTTTCCGTCCAAACTTATTATATCTACCTATGGATACGATATCATGTGCATTCTTAATTATCATGCCAACCAAATATTTGGACATTTAATACTAAGTTAAAGGATACTGACAATGAGGCAAATAACGCCAATGGGAAGTGATAGAGAGTCAGGTGGCTCCGAGGTGGCCAACGGTGAAGTCAGACTGATAGAGAGAGAGGGAGAGAGAGGTTAGATACCCTCCAAATCTGATTTGAATCTAACTCAAACTCGAATTGTTTTTACCGGACTCATACTCGAATATGTTTTTCGCAGATTCGAATCAGATTATTTTGCCTCGGATTAGATCGGATGTGCCTTGTGAAGTCAGATGTAATTGCCATCCCATTGGTGAGGAATGTTCTACAAGGTGCGGAGGAAGCACATGCGTTTATTTTCGCTAATAAGATGAGGTTCTATTTGGTAGACGATTTGTAGGAATTGAACCCCTGTTTAATTACACGATACCACTCCTGAGTTAGCATGGGCATGTTTTTACCCTAGTGAGATGACTAGCACCCAACTCACCTAGATTTTTGTTTAAAAAACAGGGAAATCGGCGTGGTGGGTCTACAAGTGTAACTGTGTAAGTATGCAAAGCAAATAATAGCCGTTGAAATATATACATATATATATAGCTTGATCAATTTGATTAAAAATTACAAAAAAAAACGGAGCAAAATTTCCCACATAATTAAGGGGACCCATTTTTGGCTTTAGATAAAAACAACTTTAGGTCTCCCCATGTACATGAAAGCGACCAAATACAAAAATTTTCTTTGTTGCTTGACTATATATCCCCAAGCATGTCATCTTTTGCCATATTCAATGATTCATATGATCAAAATGAGAAAATGATGCAAGAGAAAAAAAAGGGTGGTGTGGACGAGCCCTTGAGCCCTGAGGCTGAGGAGGAGCAGCCACCAAGCGCGAGGAAGAAGAAGAGCAGGAGCAAGAGGAGGTTCAGTGATGAGCAAGTTAGATCACTTGAGACTATTTTTGAGTCGGAGACGAAACTTGAGCCTAGGAAGAAGGTGCAAGTGGCTAGAGAACTTGGGCTCCAACCGCGACAAGTTGCTATATGGTTTCAGAACAAAAGAGCTAGGTGGAAGTCCAAGCAGATTGAGAAGAACTACAGGTTACTCAAAGCTAACTTCGACAATCTAAAAGCTCGGTTCGAGGCCATGAGAAAAGAGAAGGAATCATTGCTTCAACAGGTATATCATATCTTTACTTCGCTTCCTTTTGGCTTTCCCCTTTTATTTGCACTATCCACTTTCCAGATAGTTGAAAGAATCTGAGGCGAAAATATTTTCATGTTTGAGCGAAAATATATGGAGGACAAAAACAAAGACTCTCACTTAATTAGGTTTGAGATCGACAAGACTAGAAAAGCACATCCTCTTTGAAAATTCACTTGCGGAGGTAAAACTGCATGCGTCTGAATCCCTCACGTTCACTCTATGTGGGACTGATTGAGGGTTATGGCTTGGTTTGGTTGGGTTAGCTAGTATTCTATGTACATCTAGTTAACAGTTTCAAGTGATTGTTGATCAATAGGTGCATGAGCTAAGTCGTCTCTTGGAGAAAACCCATGAAAGGAGCAACGGTTACAACGATTTTGGTCCCAAAGAAGAATGCATAAGCAAAGATTACGGGTTCATCTTTGGAGGAATACAGGCAAAACCAAGCACCCTAAAGGTAGAAATAGATCAGCAAGGATTGCTTTACTCGGACGACGATAAAACTAGAAACATGGCATACTTTTTCCAGCAGGGAGAACCCGAACTTCTAAACATAAGCGAAAACATCAGTAGTGGATCCATAATACCACCTACGAAATGGTGCAGCTTTGATGCCGCGGGGCGTCTCTCTGATCAATCAAGTACCATTTCACAGTACTGGTGGGAGTCTTGGACTTGACCTTGATCAAAGGAATGAGTGACATTCAGTCTGAGCTATTGTGCATGTCAGTGATCCAAGAGATCGAAGCCACACGCTGCTGCGATAGATGACATGGTAGATCGATCTAATGAGGAGCTAATGAGGAGCTCATAGTGGCGAAGAGAAATAAATGGAATGTTGGAAACTGAATTGAATAACAGACACAGATTCTGTGGATGAGAGCTTGCAAAAATATCTTGTAATCGTGTATGTAAATTTTGTAAATTAATGCAATCTAATTTAGAGAATAATCCATGGCCAAATCATCAACATGAACTTGCATTAGTACCCTAAGCGCGCTATGTATGGACTTCCATATTTGTCGCATACGTTTCTTAAAGTAGGAGAATGATGTTGATCCTAGGTTTCATATTCGCTATAAAATCGACAAAAATCCCATGAATCATGATAGATAAAAAGAGATGCAAAGAAAAGGCATTTGTTGGCATCCTAAAGTGCGTACAAAAGGCTAAATTTGCTAAAAAATGAGTCAAAAGTAAGATCTATCTCAATATTTATGCACTTTAGATTTGTGATAGATTCCTTATGATTTATGAGTGTGTCGCAAAATGATTCAAAGCTCAAAAGCTTTTTCTTTTGAATCACGCCTAAGGAAGAATTTGAATTTCAAGTGTAGAATCAATGAATCAATGACTTTAGAAATAGCACTAGAAACATCCACAAATGGTTGAATAGTGCAAAGTTCCAGAAGAAGTTGTGACAAGATCAAGAAGCCAAATAAAAATACTAATGTACAACTCTATGCCAGTTAGGTTTTCAGCTGTTTAGATATCTTTTGGTGAAAATTAGTTGTTTGGGGTTGTTTTGATGATTTGACCGAGTTAAACAATTATTTTACGTATTTGATTATGATGATTGTTTGGAACCAAATAGCTATTACTAATATCCTTTTGCATTTGGATGTGTTTTTTTGGGGTTCCAAATGACACAAATTGCCCAAAAAACAACCAAAATTACTTCAAGTCTCATTGTTAACAAAATTAGTTAACCAGATGAGAGGGGGGTGCTATTGCATAGAGCTTGCATTTAATTAGGCAACTAATTAACTAAACTTCATCAAATAAGGTGTAACGCCCCCAACCCTAAGACTAGGAGTGTTAACGTTGCACCATGTTTTTCTTTAAATTCTGGGATGAAACGGACGGAGCTTCCCATGAAAACTGATCGTTTTCCAGGCTTAAAGCCTCATATTAAATTTCCTGCAGTTAAACACAATAACAAAACCAACTCAACGGCTACCCGCCGGAGTTCACGACTCTACGGGTCACCCGCTCGAAGCATATCAACCAGCGCAGCTCAATACTCAAACAATGGAACAATAAAAATACAACTCCACAGACCACACGGCCGGAGTACTGGGGTTACATCCCAACTATAAACAACCTTAGCTAAACGATGATCAGCTTACATGGCCGTACGAAGCGACTCTAGATGATATGCAACACAGGCACACAGGGACTTAAATTATATAACAATAAACTATATTTCACAATGCAACTTGCAGTTCACGTGAAGGGCATGTAGCTTTTTTCCTAGGACAGCAACAATCCATCTCGGCTTACTTGGCCCGACCTTTACCTGATATTTCATAAACCTGGGAAGGGAACAACAATAATAAATGGGAGTGAGCAACAATTGCTCAGTGGATAGCGCCCTCTCCCAAAACAATATTTTAAGGTGTAATAATACTTACAAAAGTCGTTTATAGTTCCTTCCCTTAGAAGAGAATCACTTACTTTGCAGCGTATTCAAACCACAATGCAAGAGGAATCGGATTTGGACCAATCGCTAAACTTTATATATAAGGCTTATTACATCCCTGAGGCTTATTACGTAAAGAGTCATGAAAACTCATTGAATATTCATATTGCACATAGGAAAATAAACAGTGAACATTGAATATTAAACTTTGCACATTGAATAATAAACAATGAATATTGGACATTGACATCGCACATTGAATATTGGCCATTGAACATTAAATTCGCATGAACTATGAATTCGTAAAACTATGAACAATAGGGTACGAGCGTTGAATATTAGTTATTGAACATTACACTGAACGTTTATTGATTTCACTACACCGTATAGTAACATATTATATGCAGGAGTAGGTATTTTTGATAAGACGTAGAACAATATCCTAACATAGAACATATAATCCGGTTATGTGGGTTGTAAACCAATAATATAGCACTATAACATTTGAATTTCACTGGACTCTGCTTTAAGTCACATGTTTGTTTATTAAAAATATAGTGTTTTATAAACCATCATATGCACTGGGAGTCCCCTTGACCTGATTTTCTACCCATTAACGGGCTTATGGTTGGCAGAACTATAAGACATATGCACTTTAAATTTTCTTCCTATTGGCTGGACTAGGAGGCATTAAACTTTGAAGCTTATGCCTATTGACAAAACTATAAAACTTTGAACTTTGAATCATTGAATTACTGAACTTTGCGTTCTCTACCTTCTAGCAGAACATTGAATCACTGAATTTGAATTTCTGCCTTCTGGCTGAACAATGAACACTGAACTTGGATTTCTGCCTTCTGGCAGAACAATGAATACTGAACTTGAATTTCTGCCTTCTAGCAGAACAATGCACATTAAACTTGAATTCCTACCTTCTGGCAGAACAATGGACACTGAACTTAGATTTTTGCCTTGTTGCAGAACAATGAACATTGACCTTTAAATTCTCATGTAAACTTCGATAATAGCAATGATACGACATAGTCAGACGCTTAAGACTTAAGTCCTTTCTTAAAGGATTCCTAGACCTGTTGGCTGGCCGTCTACCTTATTCAATTGAGCAGCCTGGTAATTTAAGATTATCTCATGACCAATGACTTGTCAACTAAAACAGGCAATAAATAAACGTTTAGCAACGCTTTGACATCGTGCGAATAAGCATTTACAGATTTTTAAAGATCTCTGAAACTTGACATCGACGCCATCTCGCGCATTCATTAGTTCAGGGAAAAGGTTTCACATAGCATGTATGATCATGTCATAAAATCGTTTTACCAACCAATTCTCAACATCATAATGCAATCCACGCGATTGCCATTAATGTCAACATTCACTGTAATATATACACATAATCGATAGATTACATGTACTCGATAAACTTCATGTAATCGATAAACTTTCTATAATCGATAAACCTCATATAATTGACATGTCACATATAATCGATAACATATATAATCGATAGATTTCATACAATCGATTATAGGATGAATAAACTTCATATAATGAATAAATGTTATATAATCAACAAACTTCATATAATCGGAAACTTTATATAATTGATAAACTTCGTATAATCGATAACTTCACATAATCAATAAATTCCATGTAATCGATGAACTTTGTATAATAAATGAATTTCATATAATCGATAAACTTGATATACTCAATAAATTTTATATAATCGATAAACTATATAATCGATAGACTTGATATACTCAATAAATTTTTTATAATCGATAAACTATATAATCGATAAACGACATATAATCGATAACCTATATATAATCGATAAACTTTAGTTCAGTACGACTAATATATATATATATATATATATATATATATATATATAGTATCATTCAATTTACACTATAATTTCCTTAAATCACTGATAATCAATTCGACTTCAACTTGAACGAACTATAATCAATAATCAAGAAATTGCATCGCAATTAGCAATAAACAGGAGGAAGAGGGAACCCACCTCGAATCCAAGTTAAAGGACCCGTTTTAGGGTTTGGTTTAGGTGGACCATTAGTGTCGCCGGATGGGTCGCCGGACTTGAGCCCCCGATCAAGACCCTCGCCGGCACCCCTAACCGCCGCCGACCGGGCCATAGTCGGCGTCTGGCCGGATCCCGACTGCTCCATCCCACTCGCGATCTCCCTCTCTTTCCCTCTCTTTCGGGTTGTGGGCCAGGAGGAGGGAGCGCGGGGTGGCGCGGCCAGGCGCCGGCCCATCGCCGACCTCCCTCCTTCCCTCTACCGTTGGAGTCACCGGGTCAGGGGTCGCTGCATCCCCCTGCCCGTGCTACTCCTCCTCCTCCCGAAAGAACAGGGGCCTCGAGCCCCTTATTGTTTTTTTTTCTTTTTCCTTTGTTTTGGATAATTACCGCTTCACATCAATAATTAACGGAAGTCTATCCACTTGTCATGTCAATAATTAATACGAACTTATCCGCTTGTCACATCATAATTTATTCCCAAGGCTCAATTCAATAAATTGCAGGACTAGTCCCAAGACTTGCCAGTCTAGCCATATTCGGGAATCTACTTAATGTAATGTCCGATAATAACCTTCCATAACAATAAAATAAGAGGAATATTCTTTTCAATAAAAACAGCGCCTAAGCAGACACGTCGACATTATTTCAATTTCTAACGATATCAAATAACGGAATAAGGGGATAAAATCCCGAGTGTTACATAAGGAAATAATATTGGATAAACAATGATCTTATGTACATAATTTAATTAAACCTAGAGAGCTCTTGTCTCACAACACCATCTCTTAAGCATTATGCAAAGAGCTCTTGTCTCACACAATTATCTCAAGTGGTCTATATATGTTATCTTTGGTTGAAATAAAAAGAAAGTCCCTACAAATATGGGAACTAAAATGTGAGGTCGCCTGAGGAACACAATTATATTTAGCCATCTAATCAGCAACCATATTGCCTTTTCTAAATATATGCTAGGGCTCCTCCCTAACGTGGCACTCAATAGATAACATTGTATCTTAGATTAATGTCTGTATTTGCGATGATATCACGACTTCTCCTTGAATCGCTTGAATAACCAGTTTATTATCACCTTCAACTACGACATCTTGCACCGCCATGGCTTCTGCGATTAATATTGACACGTCTTCCATATATCTATAGCCTGCTACAATGAAGTTTCATGTCCAGCCTTTAATAGCAAACCCTACGCCCGCATTTGTATAAGATTTTGATCCATCAAAGTTGATTTGGATGCCGCCTCCTTGGGGCTTAATCCATCCCTCTTGTAAGGTGCTTTGATGTTTGATAGACGAAATAGAAGTTGAATTAGATTGTGTTAAAGTGTTCCTAATTTTCCATTCTGGTCAATTGCACTTAGTGCTTAGCAAAATTATATTTTCAGTGGAAAGATGATCTTGTGTCGAAAAATAACTGCATTTGTACTTTTTCATATACTCCAAAGAAGGGTTGTAATTAATTTGCATAAGTTAGAATATTAAACCAATTCCCGGGCCTGCAACCATTAGCTTAATCTTTTGGTTGAGTTGATATTTGATCATGGTATCAGAGCTTTTATGATTGAGAGGTCTCGAGTTCAAATCTCAACAGTCCCCCATATTTATTACGCAAGGTATGGAGGAATTTTGTAGCATCTACGCTTCAAGCCTAAAGGGTGTGCACTTAAGGGGGTGTATTAGAGTATAAAACTAATTCTTGGGTCTTTCACTATAAATCTAAACTTTTTGTTGAGATGGTTTTTGAAAATAGTATCGCAGTCGCATATCATAAAACTACACAATATAAACTGTGTTGAATTTTGTTTGGCAAGTTATGTAATCATCCTTGAGCAAAAATGAGTTATCTTTAAACGATTTTTTAGTTTGCCATAGATGTGAAACTGCTAGATCCCACACCTGCCAAGCAACATGACACTTAGTAAAAATATGATCTAATGACTCAGTATAATTAAGGCATGATAGGCAGACATGCTCAATATTAAAACTCCGCCTCAATGAGGTGCCTCTAGAAGGTAATGCATTATGACATAGCTGCCAAAGATAGATTTTCAATTTTGGTATTATGTCCAACTTTCAAATCCAGTTAAATTTAAAAGGTTGTTCATTTGAAGTAAATTATA
>NCQV01095834.1:15079-25580 GCA_002740545.1 Lophocereus schottii
TGCTACAATTTGAACCAAAGAAGGATAATATTGAAAGAGAGAACTCAATATAACTAATTGCTGAAAAAAATTATAAAATGAAGTGCAAAACTAATAAAAGACACAGATTTCGACAAAAATAGCAAATCACAAAAAAGTGATCAATTGAATACTTACGATCCCCGCCAATGGTACCAAGATCTTATTGATATAAAATGTACCCGCAAGCGCATGATGTCTAATTTGTAGTATAATCCGGTGAATACGAGTCCTCCCACGAAGATGCTAGTATCACATTAAATCACTTAATTAACTCAACTATTAATATCTAATATTGGAATTCCCAACCCAAGTTTATCATCACTTTAGACACAAGATCTAAAAAGTTTGCTTCACTTGCTCTCCTTTAAACTATAATTAAAAAAAAGCATTAAAAAAACTAACTTATAATAAAACAAATGAGATAGATGATGAAAAAAGTGAAATGAAAGAAGCAAAATGAAATAAAAATAGAGCAAAGAAGAGGAACCAAAAAAAAAAAGGAATTATATGTAATCAAACAAACAAAAAAGGGACAAAAGCGAAGAGGGGTCAGAGGTTCATTAATGAAAGCGGAATGAAATAAACAGAGGGAAGAGAGAGAGAGTTGTCTTGGGACCTAAAGCTTGCTAGGCAAAATAAAAAATAAAAGCAAATAATTAAATCAAACGAAGGAAAAGCACTGAACTCAAAAACTGGAATAAGCCATGCACCTGTTCATCGAAAAGAAGAAAACAGAGCATGAAACTAAAGAAAAAAAAACAGGGCATTCCAACTGAGTGAAAAAGATTGAAGAAACAGAGCATAAAAGTGACTGAAAAGTGAATCAAAAACTTGCAAATTAATCCACCCCGATGGCCAAGAATTTCAGCCAAAAACACAAGATAGGAAGAAAAATTTGTTATTCGCTATTCCAATTCTTCAACAATGGCTTCGAAGCCCTTAATTCAATAATGGAGAAGAACCCAAAAATTGCCACAATTTGAACCAGAAAAGGATAATATTGAAAGAGAGAACTCAATATAGTTGATTGCTGAGAACAATTATAAAATGAAGTACAAACTAATAAAAGACACAGATAGCGACAAAAATAGCAGAGCACAAAAATGTGATCAATTGAATACTTACCTTCCGCAGCAACGGCGCCAAAAACTTGTTGATAAAAATTGTATCCGTAAGCGAACGATGTCTAATTTGTAGTATAGTCCGACGAGTACGAGTCGTCCCACGAAGATGGTAGTATCAAACTAAGTCACTTAATTAACTCAACTATAGATATCAAATATTGGAATTTCCAACCCAAGCTTACCATCACTTTAGATGCAAGATCCAAACAATTTGCTTGACTTGGTCTCTTTTACAATATAATAAAAAGAATTTTAAAAAAATCAACTTATAATAACATGAATGAGACAGATGATAAAAAAGTGAAACGAAAGAAGCAAAATGAAATAAAAATAGAGCAAAGAAGGGGACAAATAAAAAGGAATTATACGTAATCAAACAAACAAAAAGGGGACAAAGGTGTAGAGGGGTCAACGATTCATTAATCAAAGTGAAATGAAATAAAAATAGGTAAGAGAGAAAGTCGTCTGGGAACCTAAAGCTTGCTATGCAAAATAAAAATTAAAAGCAAATAATTAAATTAAACAAAGGAAAAGCACTGAACCTAAAACTGGAATAAGCCATGTGCTTGTTCATCGAGAAGAAGAAAACAGTGCATGAAACCAAAGAAAAAAAAACAGAGCATTCCAATAGAGTGAAAAAGATTGAGAAAACAGAGCATCAAAGTGACTGACAATTGGATCAAAAACTTGCAAATTACTTCAACCCGATAGCCAAGAATCTCAGCCAAAAAACACAAGCTCGGAAGAAAGAAATTTGTTATTCTCTAATCTGATCCTTCAAAAATGGCTTCCAAGCTCTTAATTCAATAATGGAGAAAAACTCGAAAATTGCTACAATTTGAACCAGAAAAGGATAATATTGAAAGAGGGAACTCAATATAACTGATTGCTACAAAAAAAATTATAAAATGAAGTGCAAAACTAATAAAAGACACAGAGATCGACAAAAACAGCGAATCACAAAGAAGTGATCAATTATATATTTACCATCCCCGCCAATGGCGCCAAGAACTTGTCAATATAAAATTTACCGGCAAGCACACGGTGTTTAATTTGTAGTATAGTCCGGTGAACACGAGTCGTCTCACAAAGATGGTAGTATCAAATTAAATGACTTAAATATTAATATCTAATATTGGAATTCCCAACCCAACCTTATCATCACTTTAGACACAAGATCTAAAAAGTTTGCTTCACTTGCCCTCCTTTAAACTATAATAAAAAAGGATTAAAAAAACTAACTTATAATAAAAAAAGTGAGACGAAAGAAGCGAAATGAAATAAAAATAGAGCAAAGAAGAGGACCAAAAAAAGGAATTTTATGTAATGAAACAAACAAAAAGGGGAGAAAAGTGAAGAGGGGTCAGGGGTTCATTAATGAAAGGGAGACGAAATAAAAAGAGGGAAAAGAGAGAGTTGTCTCAGGACCTAAAGCTTGCTAGGCAAAATAAAAATTAAAAGCAAATAATTAAATTAAACAAAGGAAAAGCACTGAACCTAAAAACTAGAATAAGCCATGTGTTTGTTCATCGAAAAGAAGAAAATAGAGCATGAAGCAAAAGAAAAAAAAAAAAAGCAAAGCATTCCAACAGAACGAAAAAGCTGAAGAAACAGAGCATCAAGGTGACTAAAAATTGGATTAAAAACTTGCAAATTAATTTAGCCCAATAGCCAAGAATCTCATCCAAAAACACAAGATCGGAAGAAAGAAATTTATTATTCTCTAATCCGATTCTTCAACAATGGCTTCCAAGCCCTTAATTCAGTCATGGAGAAGAACCTGAAAATTACTACAATTTGAACCAGAGAAGGATAATATTGAAAGAGGGAACTCAACATAACTAATTACTGAAAAAAATTATAAAATGAAGTACAAAACTAATAAAAAACACAGATATCGACAAAAATAGCAAATCATAAAAAGGTGATCAATTGAATACTTACCATCCCCGACAACGTTACCAAAAACTTGTTGATATAAAATGTACTCGCAACGCACGGTGTTTAACTTGTAGTATAGTCCTGTGAATACGACTTGTCCCATGACAATGCTACTATCAAATCAAATATTAATTAACTCAATTGTTGATATCTAACATTGGAATTCCCAACCCAAGCTTATTATCACTTTTGACACAAGATCGAAAAAATTTTGCTTGACTTGCTCTCTTTTAGACTATAATAAAAAAGAACTAAAAAAATTAACTTATAATAACACAGATGAGATAGATGATAAACAAAGTGAAACGAAATAACAAAATGAAATGAAAATAGAGCAAAGAAGAGGACAAAAAAAAAGACTTATATGTAATCAAACAAACAAAAAGGGGACAAGCGTGAAGAGGGGACAGGGGCTTATTAATGACAGTGAAATGAAATCAAAAGAGGGATGAGAGAGAGTCGTCTAGGAACCTAAAAGTTGCTAGGCAAAATAAAAATTAAAAGCAAATAATTAAATTAAACAAGGAAAAAGCACTAAACCCAAAACTGCCATGAGCCATGTGCTTGTTCATCGAAAAGAAGAAAACAGAGCATGAAATTAAAGAAGAAAAACAAAGCATTCCAACATAGCGAAAAAGATTGAAGAAAAGAGCATCAAAGTGACTGACAATTGGATGAAAAGCTTGCAAATTAATTCAACCCGATAACCAAGAATCTTAGCCAAAAACACAGGATCGGAAGAAAGAAATTTGTTATTCTCTAATCCGATTCTTCAACAATGGCTTCCAAGCCCTTAATTCAATAATGGAGAAGAACCCAAAAATTGCTACGATTTGAACCAGAGAAGGATAATATTGAAAAAGAGAACTCAATATAACTGATAGTTGAAAAAAATTATAAAATAAAGTGCAAAACTAATAAAAGACACAGATATTGACAAAGATAGCAAATCACAAGAAAGAGATCAATTGTATACTTACTATCCTCGCCAACGGCGCCAAGAACTTGCTGATATAAAATGTACCCGTAAACGCACGGTGTCTAATTTGTAGTATAGCCCGACGAATATGAGTCGTCCCACGAAGATGGTAGTATCAAATTAAATCGCTTAATTAACTCAACTATTAATATTTAATATTGGAATTCCCAACCCAAGCTTATCTTCACTTTAGACACAAGATCTAAAAACTTTGCTTCACTTGCTCTCCTTTAACCTATAACAAAAAGAATAAAAAAATAACTTATAATAACACAAATGAGATAGATGATAAATAAAGTAAAACGAAAGAAGCAAAATGAAATATAAATAGAGCAAATAAGAGCACAAAAAAAAGGAATTATATGTAATCAAACAAACAAAAAGGGGGACAAAGGTGAAGAGGGGTCAAGGGTTCATTAATGAAAGTGAAATGAAATAAAAAGAGGGAAGAGGGAGAGGATTGTCTGGGAACCTAAAGCTTGCTAGGCAAAATAAAAATTAAAAGCAAATAATTAAATTAAACAAAGGAAAAGCACTAAACCCAAAAACGGGAATAAGCCATGTGCCTGTTCATTAAAAAGAAGAAAGTAGAAGATAAAACTAAAGGAAAAAAAATAGAGCATTCTAACAGAGCGAAAAAGACTGAAGAAACAGAGCATCAAAATGACTGAAAATTGGATCTAAAACTTGCAAATTAATTCAACCCAATAGCCAAGAATCTCAGCCAAAAACACAAGATCGGAAGAAAGAAATTTGTTATTCTCTAATCTGATTTTTCAACAATGGCTTCCAAGCTCTTTACTCAACGATGGAGAAGAACCCGAAGATTGCTACAATTTGAACCAGAGAAGGATAATATTCAAAGAGAGAACTCAATATAACTGATTGATGAAAAAATTTGATGCCTTCCACCTCCCCATCCTATTGCCATTTATACATGAATTTGCCCCTCCATCCAACTTTGAGAACCCACAAAATTCGGTTGAGAGCTAATTCTTCGATTCCCATGGTTTTTGCAACAAACTTCAGTCATCTTCCATCTCAATACTCACTGGCACGGTCAAATTCAGGGAGAATCATGAAGCCATTTTACTGGGTTTTTCAACATATTCGCTCCAGAAAAATCTGGATTGATTAACGGTGATGGAGAGAGGAAAGAGGTCGTTTTGTTGGCCATGCCATGAAGATGGGCAAAAGGAGTGAATCAACAGGTATCAGTGAGGTGAAGGAGGAGAGAGAAAATTAATAGGAGAGTGCGTAAGTTGGTCATGTGCATGGCATGTGACAATGACTGGAGGGTTTGATATGAGCTGCCCAATATTAGGCTATAGACAATTCTAATCCACTCTCGTCTCACATGCTCCAAATATCACATTTTTTTCAATTTTGTTGTTTCCTACAAAACAAAATAAATTAAAATATAAGAATAAACATAGTAAAAATAATATTTATTCACAAGCAAAATACAGTGTAAAGTGTATTAAAAATATTAAATTTATGGACTCAACAAATACCCCCATGCTTAATTCTTTTGCTCATCGTCGAGCAAAACAACCAAACTACCTAAAAAGAAATGGAAAATAAGAGAAAGAAAATCCTAACTCACTTTCGTAGGAATCACGGTTGCATTTAGCATATGCAACAAGCCCTTTAAACCTCTAGGATCCCCCTAGTGGACGAGCAAGGTCTCATAAGGGTTTGCTAAAGATGCAGCCACAAAATCTTTATCAGGAAAAAGAACAGAATAGAAAGAAAGGAAAACGAAAAGAAAATTAAAAGAAAAAAATTTATACAAATGTGAAAGGGGAGCTACTATAAAATTTCAACAAGACCTATCACCTTATTAACCAAGATATTATCCTGTATATAAACAACGTGTATATTGCCAGACTTTAAGTCCTCATGGATGATATCTAACTCCAACTTTTCACCCCGAAAACCAGCATAACCATATATCCATCCTCGTACACGGTGTGCGAGTGTACTATCATCCTAGAAATTAAGCTAACCAAAGTTTGACTTATTTCCACTTAACAAGACATAACTGCTTTATTGACTCACTGTTATAGGAAGCAAGTTCTTCTAGTAGCAGTATTGCCTCAAAGAATAACACCCAATAGCGCATGCCTCAAAGGGTCCTTATCATTCCCAACTTTATGACTCTTTTTTTCTCTTTTTTTTTTGAATGCAAATTCAGAGCAAAACAAAAACAACTGTACAAAGACAAGTAGGAGAGTCAACTATGGAAGCCTAAGACTCTTGGATAATAGTGATGTTTAAAGTAAGGATTGGATTCATAACTATAAGGTAATAATAAGGATAGAAGTGGGGTACAGAATGTCACACTTAGGATTAAGTCTTTACCATGTACATCTTTCCTATATACAACCTAATACCAAGTCACAAGGGATCAATCCAGTCGAAATAGTATACATTTCCCAAAATAAAACGAACGCAAGGAAAGAAAAGAAAAGAAAATTTTTTGATATTTTCAATTTTTTTATGTAAAGAAATGCAAGGGCCCTCACCACCACACTTAAACAATGCAATGTCTCTATTGCATGTAAAAGTATTAGAATGAAAAGCACAAATCAATAATAAAGAAAAGAAAATAAGATTTATACAAAGGAACAATAGCACTAGGTTAAATGCTGGATGCATCCAAGCTAATCTCCACATCTTCAGTCTCTATACTCGGGTTTGTAGAGCATCAGTCTCTCTACTTCTCTCTCCTCTGCAGGTAGCTCCAAAAATGGTTTCAACCTTTCTCCATTCACCTTGAAATGCGTACCTCTCATAGGATATTATATCTCTATAGCACCATGTGAGAAAACATGAGAAACAATAAAAGGATCAGTCTAACAAGATCTCAGCTTACCTGGAAAAAGGTGAAGTCTAGAGTCATAGAGTAATGCCTTCTGACCTGGGAAGAACTATTTCCTGTGGATACATTTGTCATGAAATAACTTTGCTCTCTCTTCATGCATCCTAGAGTTGTTATAGGTCTCAGCTCTAATCTCTTCCAATTCACTCAACTGTGACTTCCTGTCTACCTCAGCCGCCTCTAAGTCAAGGTTGAAAGTTTTTATAGCCCACATAGCCCAATGCTCAAATTCTACAGGAAGATGACAAGGCTTACCAAAGGCAACCCTAAAAGGAGACATGCCTGAAGGGGTTTTGAAAGCTGCCCTATAAGCCCAGAGAGCATCAATGAGCTTATCTGTCCAATCCTTATGGTTTCTACTCACAGTCTTTTCCAACATCTGTTTAATTTGCCTATTAGAAACCTCTACCTCGCCACTAGTCTGAGGATGATAAGAGGTAGCTAAATGATGAATGATCGAGTGCTTTTTCAACAATGCACCAAAAGAACGATTGTCAAAACGGTACCCCGGTTGCTGATGATGACCCTAGGCATGCCGTACCTGGAGAAAATATTTCCCTAAGGAACTTGACAACAACTCTAGCCTCAGTTGTCCTAGTCGGCATAGCCTCTACCCACTTAGACACATAGTCTACGGCAAGGAGAATACACTCATTCCTAAAGAAAGATGGAAGTGGTCCCATCAAATCAATCGCCCAAACATAAAAAATCTCAGCAATAGTAATCTACCTAAGCAGCATCATATCTGTTCTACTAATTTTCCCAAACTGTTGACACCTAGGGTAATTCTTATAGTGCAAGTGGGTATCTTTGAACAAAGTAGGCCAATACAAATCACATCAAAGGACTTCGGCAACTGTTTTCTTCCCACTAAAATGCCGCTCACAAACTTGGTCATGATAAAAAGAGAGGGCACTTTTAATCTCATTGTTAGGAAAACACCTCCTAAAAATCTGGTCAGAATAATATTTAAACAAGTAGGGGTCATCCCAATAGAAACATTTCACAAAATCAAAGAATCAATCTTTATCATGCATACTCCAACCAAAGGGTATCTCACCAATCACGAAATAATTGATGATATCAGGATACCATGGTTCAGATTGAACCATAAGTAGCTGCTCGTCAGGGAAACACTCAGATATGGTGGGCCCACTCTCTTTTTGCAAAATGATCCAAGATAGATGGTCAGCAATCAAGTTCTTACAACCCTTCCTATCTCAAATCTCACAACCAAACTCTTGCAAAAGTAAAATCCATCTAATCAGCATGGGTTTTGCATCCTTCTTGGAGAAGAGATGCTCTAATACAGTATGGTCTATATTTATAATCACATATGACCCAATCAAGTAGGTTAAAATTTCTCAAAACCAAACATGACTACCGAAAACTCTTTTTCAGTCACTGTGTAGTTCAACTAGGCCTCATTCAAAGTATGGCTCACATAATATATGACATAGACTTTCCTATCTACACGTTGTCCTAAGACAACCTCTATAATATAGTCAAAGGCATCACACATCAGCTTAAATGGCTTACCCCAGATGGGAGGTTGTAGGATAGGTGTAGAGGTCAAGACTTCCTTCAGTCTATTAAATGCCTTTAAACACTCCTTAGAGAAGTAAAAAGAACATATTTAGCAAAAAGATTGGTCAAGGGCTTAGCAATTTTACTAAAATCCTAGATAAACCGTTTATCAAATCCAGCATGCCCTAAAAATGACCTTTCATATTAACACAAGTGGGAAATGAAAGATTAGCAATCAAATCAATTTTTGCTTTATCGACGTCAATCCCATCATATGAAATTACATGCCCTAAAACAATTCCCTTCTTTTCCATAAAATGATAATTTTTCCGGTTCAGAGTTAAATTCTTCTCCCTGCATCTTCGTAAAACTCTTGTCAAATTGGCTAAATAGTCATCAAATGAGGAACCAAACACAAAAAAATCATCCATAAACACCTTAATGCATTGCTAAATTATATTAGAAAATACTGAAATCATGCGCTGAAAAGTGGGCATTACAAAGACCAAATGGCATCCTCCTAAAAGAAAAAGTACCAAAGGCGCATGTAAGAGTAGTCTTCTCTTGGTACTCAGGTGCTATGGAAATTTGGGTGTGGCCAGAGTATCCATCCAAAAAGCAGTAGTAGTTGTGTCCAACTAACCCCCCAAGCATTTGGTCCATAAAAGCAATGGGAAGTGGTCTTCCCTGGTGGCTATATTCAGTTTTCTATAGTCAATACATACGCGCCACCCAAACTAGACTTTAGTGGGGACTAACTCATTCTTGTCATTCCTAATCACAGTAATACCCGTCTTCTTAGAAACAACTTGAACTGGGATGACCTACTCACTATCAGAAACAGGATAAATTATCCCATGATCTAACCACTTAATGACTTCTTTTGACGACTTCTTGTAGGGTAGGGTTTAGACATCTTTCGTGGTCTGTATAAGGTTTAGCATTATCCTCTAAATGAATTATGTGCTGCACAAAGGAGGGGCTAATACCTTTTATGTCACCTAAAGTCCACCATATGGCCTCTTTATTTTCCCTAAGTACTTTCAGCAATTTACCCTCTTGGTCCTCTGTCGGATTGGATGCAATAATCACAGGAGAAGTCTCATTTGGACCCAAAAAGACATACTTAAGGGAATCAACAATGGTTTTAACTCTAACGTGGGATTAGACACATGTGTAACTGAAGAAGGAGAGTGAGGAGAATTAGGAGAGAGGGAATCTAACTCATCACAAATATCATTTTCAATCAAATCCTTAGCATATGAGTCATCACAAGCATACACATCAAGCCATTTCACACTGTCAAACTCATCAAAATAAGCAGGTTGTCTTTGCAAATTCAAAATACTCAACTCAACGGTCCTGTTTCCAAAAGATAATTTTAACATACCATTCATGCAACTAATCAAAGCATTTGAAGTTGCTAGGAAAGTTCGACCAAGAATGACAGGTATTTGGGTCTCAGGGTCAGCAACAGACTTGGTTTCAAGAACAAAAAAATCCACACGATATATGAACTCACCCACTTTAATCAAAACATCCTCGACTAACCCCGTATGCGCTCTAGTGGAGTGATCAGCTAACTAAAGGATTGTCTTAGCGGCTTTTAACTCTCCTAATCCCTAACTCTCATACACCGAGTATGGAGACAAATTAACACTAACCCCTAAATCCAACAATGCTTTATGGATGGTCTAGTCCCCTCTCACTATGGAAATGGTAGGGCAACCGTGGTCTTTGTACTTAGCTGGGATCTGACGTGAGATAATGGAGCTCACATATGAGGCTAAGAAAGCGTTCTTTGGGACATTCGCCATTCTTTTAGTGGTGCATAACTCTTTCAAGAATTTAACATAGGGAGGCATTCGCTGGGTAGCATCTAGAAAGGAAATATTAATTTAACTTGAGAGAAAGTCTCTCTAGTCTTATCAATATAGGTCTGGTCCTTCTTATTCCTTAGCCTATTTGAAAAGTGTTATGATGTATAAGGTTTTGATGATAACAAATCTAAGTGTTGTTGTTGTT
>NCQV01095845.1:4158-29918 GCA_002740545.1 Lophocereus schottii
TGAGAATATGAACCAAGCAAATAAGGGAGGAAGTTGATTGGTAGTTGATTCTTTGATGAACGCTTTTGCTGAGCTTCTTTTCTCCTATGGGCTTGTCGATGTAGGCATTTCTAAGATCTAGACACTTAGAGCAAAGTATATGATAGCCATTCAATACTAAAGAAAGGTTGGTAGAGCCTTTGCTGATAGGGAATGGAGACTACTCCTTCCTAAGATGATATTTGAGCATCTTGTTACTCATAAACATCATGAATCTCTTCTTTTGCTGGACTTAAATGAGAAGTCATATTTGTGGTCTTGCTCTTTCAAATTTGAAGCTAAATGCTGGGACTAACCATGAATCAAGGTGCAACTTAGTTCAAGATGCACAGTATAGGCCCTTGCAGGTGAAATAGTGCGCAAGTTTATAGCAAAACACAAGGGAAACCAAGCAAATCTTGAAATAATGGAATAAAGGCATTTAGTACAACATTAATGTGAATAAGGATGCACTTGAGAAGTTTTGGCCAAGTCCACTTATGGTTAGAGACAAAAAGGAACTTGAAGAGCACATTTAAAACTGAGTAAACAAGTTGTTATTGTGGTTTCAAAAATTCATGGAATAAGGATTGAAATACTAAGTTTTTCTTTTTATTCATGATAATTTGACGATAATAAGATAATAAAGAGTTTTTCAATGTCGATAGTCATTGGTTGGAGGGATCCGATAAGGTTACGAAAGAAATCTGTAAATTTTATAAAGAGTTATTTTAGTTGTCATCTCCTAGTTTCCTCTATATCTTGAAGGTTTAGTGCCATGCCACCAGTGATCTCAGTAGTGGAGAATGATAAGCTACTAATGGACAAGGAAGAAATTGGCAGAGTTGTTCTTTTTCCATAGGATTATATTCTACAAAACCTCGGGCCTAGATGGATTCTCACCTATTTTCTACAAACACTGCTAGCAGGTCATTCAAGGGATGTGAAGGGGTATGTCCAAAATTTTTTCATAGAAGGGTATTTCTTAAAGAAGATGAATCACACCTTCATCAAATTAATCCCCAAAGATTTATGGGAAAAATGAAGTCAGTTACTTGTATCCTATGAGCTTAAACAATGTGGGTTGTCAGATCTGTCAGGAGTATGGCCTAAAATCTAAGGGCAATATTACTTTGTTTTTAATTGCTCAAGTGTACTTTTATTGGCGTAAGACAAGCGAAGGAAAAGAGGAAAAAAATCTATGCTTGGTAGTTAAACAAGGCAGCCCATATCAGGTGTATGGGCTTCAGCACTGTACGCGGCCTAATGGGTCTGGCCTGCATGCCTAGCCAGTGTTTGGGCCTCAATTCAGTATGGCCCAGTGTTCAGCAATTGTGTTCTCAGCCTGGGTTTCTTACGTAGCCCAGTAGCAGTGCCTTCCTTTACTTTGCTTCAGCCTAGTGACCCATGCTTGACCAGAGCTGTTTTTAATTTTTTTCTACCAGTGGCTTCCACGAACTATCCGTAGGCCTGGCCACGGCCTGTGGCCTGTAGGGACTTTTGCCATCCTCTTTTTGCATCAATTTTGATCCGTTGTTGGAGCCTTAATGCAATATTTAATGGCTGATTATTGGCTTATTGCTAGTAATGGCTGTGCTGCTATAAATCAAGCAAATCTCCATCATCTTCATCATCTTGATCAAGTCTAATCACCAAGATTTATCATCACCGTCATTCTACCACACCAAAAATTATTCCACTGCTTTTCTAAAATTGTGAGAGTGTTTTTAAGTGATTTTGTAATCACCTTATTGATCTCTTCCTTGGGCATTTATTTTGAGATCAATCTTTGTGCTTTCCTACCATATAGAGGATTATACGATTATCGCTGATCGTGGTTTTTTCGATTTGAGTTTTCCACGGAAATTTTCGTATCCTTGGTGTTGATTTATTTTTAATTCTTGCGAAATTATCAATTTTGAGATTCTTGTTGCATCCAATTAAAATTGTCTTCGATCCTAACAAGATCATTTTAAGTCTGTGGCAGGAAGATCGATTGCGTAAAAGATATTACCCACAAAAGAAATGGTACATTTCAAGAAGTATAAATAGGTATAGACTGTGATCTTAAGTTTGAAGTTGTAAATGATTAAGGCTTATGATAGGATCGAATAGTATTTTCTATCATAGGTTTTGAGATGTTTTGAATTTGAAGTAAAACGAGTTAAGCTTGTCCAACAATGCATTACCATTGTACATTTCTTAGTACTATTGTATGGGTTACCTTTCGGCTTCTTAACTCCATCTTATGATCTTTGACAAGGTGACCCTCTTAGTTTTTATCTACGTATCATCTATATTGTAGCCCTTTTCAGTTTGTTTCTTACGCTAGAAATGGAAGGTAAGCAACATGGCATCTCCTTTTGTCATCATTGTCCATCGGTGTCTAATCTCATGTTTGTTGATGATACCATGGTTTTTGTGAAGCTGAAATTAGAGATGCCGACTGCTTAAAGGACTGCATGGATTTACGATTTATCTAAAAATGATATGCATAAAAGGCTACTAAAGAAACGTGTTTGTGCGGAAAAATTTTGCTTAAGAGAAACTGGTGTATCTAAGTGCTATTTTGCATAGAAGAATCTTTCTTAAGTCTACCTTAAAAACACACCTAGGTTAAATGATAGTTGTCACAATGTTTGACCAATTCATATGTTAACATTATATTACCACCAAAATCCCCGCGGGAATAAATGCATATTGGTTGCCGCAATTAATAGAAGGAAGAAGAACTTTGATCCTATTTGTAATGACCTTGGAGATAACCTTGTAAAGTATAGAGGCACAACTTATGGTCGGGGTCTGTAATCATGTATTTTAGTAGATTGCTGGATTTTAGGCTCTGAGGTTAAAGTACTGGAATTAATCTCTCCAATAATCTTCCTGTGTAAACGAAATACCTAACTACTTGTACCTTATTATCCCCAATAGTGTACCAAGCTTTTTTGTGAGAAAAAGGGACGTATAACCATCCCAAGGCCTTTATCATCCTCAATTTCCCCTAACATTTGTTGAATCTCTTTTGGTGTAACATCTTGACATAATTACTCTTACTGCTGTAAAGTTGTCTTACGTCCTTTTTGGATTATGTTTGGATTTGTGTTTAAAAAAGCACGCCCCAAGCGTGCCTAGGCTTATAAAAGCTCAAAACACAACTTGTTGCGCCTTGTAAGGAGTTAAGTTCAGCTCATTCTTTAAGCCCACAGAAGCCCGCACCTTTTTGTGCTTCAGACCGAAGCTCACAACAATGCAAGCCCGTGCTTTATGGAAAAAGATCATGGGAGAAAATGAAAAAGGAACATACACCATGGAAAAACACAAATGCTTTTCTTATCTTTCCTATATTATTCAATTTTAGGTAGAAATCCTTATCTAATCGCATGCAACAGCTTCAATTACATGCTAAACTGAAGAACTTTAATCTAGAAACCCTAATTTTTGGACGGAGGGTTGGACTGTAGTTGAAGGCTTGCATATTGTTATAAAAAGGATAGAGTTGACCAATCTTTTCTTATATTTTTCCGGTGGCCTAACTATGTCGGTCACTCCCTCTCTTTAAATGGGAAATATGGTGCAGACAACAATATGGACAGAAGGATTAAAGAATTGCAACACCCGCACTTTCTAGCCTGTTTCTTCATACTACAAATCGCATTTTATTATTTTATTTAAGTTAGATCAATATCGATGTGCTTGCTTAAGTGATAATTTTATTAAAAAGAGAATTATTATTATTATTAGCAGCTTTGAAATTTAATTATCATGTTGAATTGTGCCGATAGTTTAATTTAGTCGTTTCCCGAATACGATTAGGTTATTTAGGTTAGAATTAGTTCCAAGGTTTATTAAATCGAACCTTAACGTACTTGGGATCGAATAATGGACGAAGGGTCGTATCATCGATTCGGGTTAGGATTTGAAGTATGAGATTAGAAATTAGACAAGTGATGTTAGTTGAATCAATAAGCTTGACACAAAAAAAAAAACATACCAAAAAGGGGCCGAGACCCCCCTTCTCTTACACGGCAAACACGACGGAGAGGGCGGGTGCTCTACTGCTCCCAACCCTGCAGCCCCCTTCACGACCCAACAGAGAAGAAAGAGATAGAGTGAGAGAGAAAAGGGAGAGGCCGACAGGGCGCCATCACCGGCCATCGCCTGGCTCGCATGGGAGCCACAAGGTCGAACCTAGATCAGCAAGGGTGAGCAAACAAGAGAGAAGAAGGGAGATCGAGAGGGTGAGGGGCAGAAGAGTCGCGACCACAATGGTCATAGCGGATCTCGACAGCGAGGGTTCCGGCGGGTTCAGGTCTGGCGTCCACTGAGGATCACGTAAACCAAGGATTTAAAGGTTAGGGTTAAAACCCAAGGTGTCACAACCACCGTGGCCACACTACCAGTGGCTAGGCTCGGTTCCGGCAGCAGGGTAAGGTCAAGAGGAAGAGAAAAGGAAAAGAGAATGAGGTAGCAGCAGCAACCAGGGAGGAGGGATGAATTTTGGGTTTTGAAACTCCAAATCGAGCCCAATTAGCCCAAGAATCGAGTCCTCTAGCTTGGAGTCCCGGTGAGTATTTCTCGCCTCCTAAGTATTAGTAATTTTGAAAACTTTTAGCCCTTATGTTGTGATGCATGTTAGTTTAGGATTAGCTAGATTAATTGAGATTATGCATGTTCTATGAGATTATGCAGGTTCTATTTTAGCTGAATTTAGTTTGACTCAATGTATGTCAAGTTTAATTAGTTTATGCCTGAAAGTGACTTCGAAATAACCTAACAATGCCTTGAATCGATATATGTTAGTTTAGTTAATTAATGCTTGAAAATGGCTTCGAATTGATATATGTTAATTTAGTTAATCCATGCTCAATAGTGGCTTTGAAATAACTTAAGAACGTTTCGAATTGATGCCTGTTAAATTAACTAATTCATGATTAAAAGTAGCTTTGAAACAACCCAAGAATGCTTCGAACCGATGCATGTCAAGTTAGTTGATTCAAGTTTGAAAATAGCCTTTGAAATGACATAAGAATGCCTTAAGTCAATGTGTGCTAAAATGGTTAATTCATGCCTAAAATGACCTTGAAAACGACATAGTAACCTTGGTTAGTGAAAACAGATACGTAACCCTTAGGGCAACTAAGTTGTGCGTTAAAAATGACATGAATTGGGCATGGTTATTGCTTTGAATCAATGCTTGTTAAATCAGTTAATTTGCGCTAGAAAGAAGCTTTAAAAAGACTAAGAATGTCTTGAATCGATGTCTGTTAAGCTAGCTAAATTATGTTTAAAAGTAACTTCTAAATCAACCTAAGTGTGTTTTGACTCGATGCATGTTAAGTTAGTTCGTTCATCTTTAAAAGTACCCTTTGAGATAAGCATATTTGAATCGACCCTTATTAAGTTGGCTAAATCATGCCTAAAAGTAGCTTCTAGAACAACCTATACATGTCGTGAATCGACGCTTGCTGAGTTAAGTGAATTTATGCTTGAAAATGACATGAACTTGTTATGCTTACTTCCTATTTGAGAGTTGTGAATGTAAGCTATATTCATGCCTTGTTGGTTATTTCAGTTCATTAAGTACTTTATTCGAGCTGTTGGATGGTGGCCGCTGCGATCGGTAAGGTTATACGTAGCTATTTTATTTGACTTTTATGATAATATGCTATGGTTATAGAATTGAAAACCGACTTGGTAGTTGGATGGCTGGGGAATGAACTGATGAGAATTTTGAGGTTCTTTATGGTTGGTGTTATGCAAGTAGGGAGCCTAGGTTATGTTTAACCGCAATCATGTGGATTGTGAAGCCATGTGTGGCTTATTCTTCTGAGTTGATTATGAAGTGTTTGAATGTGTTACGTGCAAACTCCCTTCCCTTTTATGTCATTAAGTTTCACCTTGCGAGTGAGGGTGAGTTTGAAAAAGAAAGTTTTCATGGTTGTAACTAATAGTAGCCATAACTATTAGCAATCGATGGCCTATTTTAACTATACAAATACAATTTTGGGAGTAAACTTGTTTGAACGTGGAAATCCCTAAGGAACTTAAATAAAAAGAGAGTGCGTTGTATGAAAAAAGATTTCGCTATGAGAGGTAGCAAACTTATTAGCCGTTATGGTCATCCGCTTTAAATTGGCTAAGATATTGTGCATAGGGGTAATAAGATAGGAGTGAACCTACTTGAATGGAGGAATCCCTAGCTTAGGGAGTAATCCCAGTAGTGGAAAGCCCTAGATACCCTAATGAGGGTTAAGGTACAAAAGTTAGTTGCCATCCTAGGAGTAAGAGCTTAGCGTGAGCAATAGTCTCACTAGGGGCTGAGAATAGATCTCTCCCAATTAGCACATCATGATGATCTTATGCCAAGAGTATTTTCCTAATAAGTAACAAAATTAGTTGGTGCTTCGCATTTTTAAGTATTTCAGAAAGAAAGTTTTTAAGGGTCAACATAGGACCAATATGAAAGAGATTTTTTTAAAGAATATGCGCCTCAAAGAGGCTAAGAAAAGAGCTTTATGAGCCTCAAGAGGCTATGAAAAGAGTTTTTATGAGACTAAAGAGGCTAAGAAACGAGTTTTCATGAGCTAAAAAAAGCTAACATAAGAGTTTTTATGAGCCTAAAGTGGCTAACTAAAGTGTTTACAGAAAAGAAAGAAAGATTTTTGTGCATATCATCTGATTAAGAATCTAAGTGCAGTATGAATAAAATTTCAAGTACAGTATGACCATATCCTTATGATGCAACGAGTATATGAGTTGAATGTGCATGTTTAGCTAAAGAAAGCTCCTTGCATCATCTCTATTTCATGTGTTTAAGCATCTCATATAAGTGAATTAGATAGATAACGCATAAATCACTCTGTCACATAATTTATGCAAGAAAGTTCTGTGCTTAGCCTTGTTGCTGCTTCTGTGTTCCACTGCTTGTTAGTAAAGGAATTTAATCATTCAAGGGCTGAGAAATGGGTTTGCATGGTTAGAATGAGATCTATAGATAGTGATCCTTCCTTGGGGACTATGACTGCCTAATACGATAGTAAAGTATGAACACATGATATGTGACTACTAAAGATATTATTGCCTACAACAGTTTTGGTTTTAAGGAGTCAGAGAATACTCACTGAGCATGTGGTTGCTCATCCCATTGGTCTTTGCCTTTTTTCCCCAGGTTTGCATTATGGCAAGCAGAAGCCAAGTCACTTATGCCTAGAAGGAATCTATTCTTGCTTACCAAGTGTCATCTGTGCCCATTTGAAGGGGTCTTACATGTTTAATGAAGTCATGTAATCTATTCCTAGAATTGTAAACGTTTGTAAATAAGTATTCTAGTTCATGTAGTGCTTTCCATTTCGTAATCGCTCTGTAAGGCTATATGAGCCAACCATCTAATTTGTCAATTATCTTTTTAGCTAAAACCAGTTACATTTTGGGATGTAAACCTCAGTACTCCAGTCATGTGAACCGTTGAGTTGTATCTTTCATTTATCCTGTATTACTGAACTATATTGTTTGAAGTACTCCGAGCGAGTTGCTTGTTGAGTTATGAGCTCCGGCGTGTAGCCGTTAAGCTTATTTTAGAATGCTATATGCTTCCGTTGATTTGCAAGGGCTTATTGTAAGGCTTTCAATCTGAAAACAGTCAGTTTTTAGTGGAAACTCTGTCTGTTTCACCCCAGAGGTTAAGTAAGAAGTTAGGAAAACATAATGCTCCTGGCGCTAGGGGCTGAGGGTGTTACGTTGATGGTATCAGAGCATGGTCTTCTAACCATATGCCGTGACCTGAATCTTGCATTTCATATAGTTGCCTGGGAACAGATTGTGATAACGTGACACGTGCCGTGCCTTGTGTACAAGTGTGCCTTATCGCCTGGCCATTTGCAACCTACATGTGGCTCGCTTAGCTCGATTGGCAAAAAGGGGCAATTGATGCGATAGTGTAGGACTTAAGTAGTTGTCCTACCTTGAGGGGATGTTTTGAGTGCTCCATTAGTGCATTATGTTCCTAACGTGCTAATTGATTTCATTGATTGACTTTTACGTGATCCGACTAAGCCGATTGGATAAATGTGAGTCATGTGTTAGAATATAAGCCATATTCACTTGCGTATTCTTGTGTAAGCCAAGTAGCGATTCGAATGGTAGATGTGTTGCTCGTGCACCCTGATAGGACAATCGACAGTTAAAACGCATTGCTTTAAACTCAAACGACTGAGAATGTTTAACTCAAAGCTCATTCTTGCCCCTTAAGTACGATTTGCTCCTCGGGCCCAATAATAGATTGAGCAGATGCACTCAATGGTTGATAAGGAAAGAGCTAGAAGCAGTTGAACCATCCTCCTATTAAAAACGAAGAGACTCAAAATAGATAAGCTATTTTTCATCTTTGAAACTCAAGATTTTGAAAGTTGATGTAGTTCTGACTGTCGACTCAAGTTTTACTTCATACGGAAGGATCAGCTTTCCATTATTGGTGATGAGGGAGTTTAGTTCCATAAGTACGTGTCCTTATGTGTGTCAGAATGTTGCTTATAAATGTGTATGTGCTAAGATCTGTACATCCATGGAGCCATTTGTAACAAATTAGGAAAGGAATGATTGGAGATTAGTTGCTATGATTGATAACCCTATAAAATGGTCTTTTCCATTTTCGAATTCTGAATTCCTTGAGTGTGTTAGGGACAACTTTTGTATGCATGCTTGAGAAACTAAATGCTAGTGGTAGAATCTTAGGAACATTGTGTAAATGTGTCTGCCGTTTTTCTTCTTTGCCATTATTGCCAAAACTGTGCATTGCTTGCTTTCTGCTATATGAATTGTCATTGGGGAATGGGTTGATAATGTTGTGGATGGAATGAACCCTGATACACCTAGAAAGTGCAAGGGAGAAAGAACCTAGCAGACTTTGGAATTGTGCATAATAGATTATCTGTACTAAGGTAAGCGACCTACAATAAGACTCCTCTGATCACCTGCAGGATAGGTGAACCTTATAAGGCCTTAACGCATACCTATAAGGCCATTGATGCCAACCATACTCAAACAAACCTAGCCGCTGGATGCCAATCCTTCCTAAATTGGACGGGGTTTAGGGCATGCCACTGACCATAGGCTGCAAAAGAGGATTGCACGCATATATACACGTCTAAGTGTCCTTTCTATGTGACAACCCGTGGGACTACATGTCTTAAAGATTTATTATGGTGACTGAGACCATAAGAGTACCTACAGATAGGATTGTTGTACGTTGCCATCGATGTGTTTGTGAACAAATGCCAACAAAGTGAGTTTCTGTTATTGCTTAACTTGAATGTGATTAAACATTGGACTGTATCAGTGATTTATGTAGTTAGTTTTATGACATGACTCTAGGATCATCATTTACAACCCTTCAATACTGTTTTCTCGTGTTATAGTTGGATTAGTTGAACCCAATGTATATACTGCATAACTAGATGACAATAAAGCTACATTTACATGAATCACGTCCCTAGATATATGTATCTCATGCATAAGTAGCGTGGTAGAGCATTCAGGATCATGTCATCATATGTATGGACACCCACGTCTATTATGCACGGTCAGTAATGCACTATAGGAATTAGGTCATGACTAGTTATGTGTTTTATGTATAAGTTATCGCACCTCTTGGTGTTTGCTTGACTTAAATTTGGTTATGGCATGTAACCTAATTACTCAAACGATTTAACTCTTGCAATTCATAGCATGGTATGACCTCTGACTCATCATTTTCATCCTATGAATTCCTTGATTCCATGTTATAACTAAATAACTGCATACACCTATATTTGAAGCATGATGAGGTGACCGTAGAAACCTGCATTCATATATTCTTACTCTTATTTGGTTTATCAGAGTAGCGCAGCGGAAGCTTGTAGGCCCATAGGCCACAGGCTCAGGACTCATCTAGAAGCTTGCCCATTCATTTGCAAGAACCTATGATTTAGGAGGCGATTAGTCCCAAATGGGAACTTTAGGGAAAGACTCCCTACCATTAAAACCATTGACTTACATTCTTACATTAGCACCTTCTTCCCAAGTTGTTCTTATCGATATGTTATGCTAATTCATGTTATTTTTGATTCCTGAACTTCTGTGCTCTGTCGTGAACCCTACGTGATGCCAATGTGGTCTGGAGTGCTACTTTAAGTTTCTTCATTGTCAATTTTGCATAATCTGATGTCTCTGCTACCTTAGAGTGATGTGGTAACTTTCCAGTTAATAATTTAACCTTAGTTTGATTTAATACCTTCAAGTTTTTGAACGAACCTAATTAAGTTAACCCCCTTCATAAGATTTTAGCATGTTCTGTCTAAGTTGCCCTGAATGAAATGCTTAAAAGTTAGCCGGCATTGATATTAAAAAAACATAGAAATGCCGGTCACATATGCTTTCATTTTGTAAATTGCTTGCCATATGTACATTAGCTAGTTTCATGTTACTTCCAACTCCTAGGCTTAAGAATGCTAAATTGCTGATACTATGCAATGCTATGTGATGTTGTACTTAAGTGCTACTACGTGGTGCTATGTGATGTTTCTATTACTCTAATGTGTGATAGGGATCTCCCTATTAGTCATTATGATCCTAAAAGTGACTTGAATTCATGTTTTAGAATGAGACTACTTGTATATGACCTTGAGGTGTCAACTGCCAATTATCCTTCCTTTAAACTTCAATTCATAGCAATGCATGTATATAGAGTTGTTGTTTACTACGTGGATTCAGTCTAGATTATCGAAAGTCTATGTTCATTTTTAAAACAAGCTCAATATGGTTAGCCATGCTAACTCATTTGCCCCTCTTCAATGCAATTTGCCCTTAGCGCCTAAATAGAGTAAGTAGACGCTTGAAGAGGATTGGCGAAGAGGAGACTGGATACCATAAGCCTTTTTCGGCTTTCAACTAATTATAGAATGAGATTTTGATCTTAGTGCAATTTGTGTAGACTGTATCAAGTGTGTGCACGTCTTAGGTATGACTGAACTTTGAACCTTAGAATTTCGAGGATAAAGTTCTTTTAAGGGAGGAAGAATGTAACATCTGCACTTTCCAGCCTGTTTCTTGATATTACAAATCATATTTTGTTATTTTAGTTAAGTTAAATCAATATTGATGTGTTTGCTTAAGTGATAATTTTATTAAAAAGAGAATTATTATTATTATTATTATTATTATTATTATTATTATTAGCTTTGAAATTTAATTATCGTACTAAATTGTGCCGATAGTTTAATTTAATCATTTCCCGAGTATGATTAGGTTATTTACCTTAGAATTAGTTTCGAGGTTTATTAAATTGAACCTTTACATATTTGGGATTGAACAATCGATGAAGGATCATGTCAACGATTCGGGTTAGGATTTGAAGGATGAGATTAGAAATTAGAGTAGCGATCTTCGTTGAATGAGGAAGCTTGAGACAAAAAAAGAAAACCAAAAGGAGGTCGAGACCCCCCTTTCTCTTACGTGGCAAACACGACAGAGAGAGGCGGGAGCTCTACTGCTCCCAGCCCCACGACTCCCTTTATGACCCAGCAGAGAAGAGAGAGGGGGGGAGGCCAACATCGCCCCATCATCAGACGTCGCCTGGCTCGCAAAGGAGCCTCAAGGGCAAACCTAGGTCAGCAAGGGCGAGCAGAGAAGAGAGAAGAAGGGACATTGACAGGGCGAGTGGGAGAGGAGTCGCGATCAAGGCGGAGCTCGACGATGAGGGTTCCAGTGGGTTCAGGTCCGTCGTCCACTGAGGGTCACGTGAACCAAGGGTTTGAAGGTTAGGGTTTTCAAACCCAAGGTGTCACAACCACCCTGGCCGCACTGCTGGTGGATGGGCTCGATTTCGGCGACGGGATAAGGTCAAGAGGAAGAGAAAAGCAAAAGAGAATGAGGCGGTAGCAGCAACCAGCGAAGAGGGACAAATTCCAGGTTTTGAAACTCCAAATCAAGCCCAATTAGCCTAGGAATCGGGTCCTCTAACTTGGAGTCCAAGTAGTTGTTTATCGCCTCATAAGTATTAGTAATTTCGAAAATATTTTAGCCCTTAAATTATGATGCATGTCAGTTTAGCATTAGCTAGATTAATTGAGATTATGCATATTCTATGAGATTATGCAGGTTCTATTTCAGCTGATTTTAGTTTGGATTAATGTTTGTTAAGTTGAGTTAGTTCTTGCCTAAAAGTGACTTCGAAATAACCTAACAATACCTTGAATCAACATATGTTAGTCTGGTTAATTAATGCTCGAAAATGGCTTCGAATCGATATATGTTTGTTTGGTTAATCCGTGCTCATAAGTGGCTTTGAAATAACCTAAGAACATTTCGAATCGATGCCCGTTAAATTAACTAATTCATGATTGAAAGTAGCTTTGAAACAACCCAGGAATGCTTCGAACTGATGCATGTCAAGTTAGTTGATTCAAGTTTTAAAATGGCCTTTGAAACGACATAAGAATGCCTTAAGTCGATACATACTAATATGGTTAATTCATGCCTAAATTGACCTTGAAAATGACATAGTAACCTTGGTTAGTTAAAATAGATACGTAAGCCTTAACGCGACTAAGTTATGCTTTGAAAATGACACGAATTGGGCATGGTTATTGCTTTGAATCGATGCTTATTAAATCAGTTAATTCGTGCATGAAAGAAACTTCGAAAAGAACTGAGAATGCCTTGAATCGATGTCTGTTAAGTTAGCTAAATCATGTTTAAAAGTAACTTATGAATCAACCTAAGCACGTTTTGACTCGATGCATGTTAAGTTAGTTCGTTCATGTTTAAAAGTACCCTTTGAGATAGCCTAAGCATATTTGAATCGATGTTTATTAAGTTAGCTAAATCATGCCCAAAGTAGCTTCTAGAACAACCCAAACAAGTTGTGAATCAATGCTTGCTGAGTTAAGCGAATTTGTGCTTGAAAATGACATGAACTTAGTATGCTTACTTCCCATTTGAGAGTTATGAAGCTATATTCATGCCTTGTTAGTTATTTGAGTTCGTTATGTACTTTATTTGAGTTAATGCGATATATATACATATATATGTATATATATATATATATATGTGTATATATATATATATGTATATATATATATGTATATATATATATATATGTATATATATATATATATGTATATATATATGCTGTATCGAGCTGGTAGATGGTGGCTGCTATGCTCGGTAAGTTTATACGTAGCTATTTTATTTGACTTTTATGATAATATGCTATGGCTATGGAATCGAAAACCGAGGTGGTAGTCGGATGGCTTGAGGATGAACTGGTCAGAATTTTGAGGTTCTTTGTGGCCAGTGTTATGTGAGGAACGAGCCTGAGTTGTGTTTAACTGCAATCGGTTGGATTGCAAGGCCATGTGAGGCTTATTCTGCTGAGTCGATTATGGAGTATTTGAATGTGTTACATGTAAACTCCCTTCTCTTTTACGTCATTAAGTTTCACCTTGCGAGTGAGGGTGAGTTTGAAAAAGAAAGCTTTCATGGTTATAAAAGTAGCCATAACTATTCGCAATTGATGGCCTATTTTAACCATTCGAATACAGTTTTGGGAGTGAACTCACTTGAACGGGGGAATTCCTAAGGCATTTAAATAAAAAGAGAGTGCGTTGTATGAAAAAGGATTTCGCTGTGAGAGGCAACAAACTTATTAGCCATTATGGCCATATGCTTTAAATTAGCTAAGATATTGTGCATAGGAACAATAAGATGGGAGTAGACTTGCTTGAACAGGGGAACCCTAGCCTAGGGAGTAATACCAGCAGTGGAAAGCCCTAGACACCCTGACGAGGGTCACGGTCCAAAACTTAGTTGCCATCCCGGGGGTAAGAGTTTAGCATGAGCGATACCCTCACCAGGGGTTGAGAATAGATCTCACCCAATCAGCACATTATGATGACTTATGCCCAGAGTATTTTATTAATAAGTAAGACAAGTAGCTACCGTTTCACATTGTTAAGCATTTCAGAAAGAAAGTTTTAAGGGTCAATATAGGACCAATATGAAAGAGATTCTTTTAAAGAATATGTGCCTCAAAGAGGCTAAGAAAAGAGCGTTATGAGTCTCAAAAAGCTAAGAAAAGAGTTTTACGAGCCTAAAGAGGCTAAGAAAAGAGTTTTTATGAGCCTCAAGAGGCCAAGTAAACTGTTTTTATCAAAGAAACAATGATTTTCGTGCATATCATGTGATTAAGAATCTAAGTGCAGTATGAACGAAATTTCAAGCACAGCATGGCCATATCCTTGTGATGCATTGAGTATATGAGTTGAATGTGCATCTTTAGCCAAGGAAAGCTCCTTGCATCATCTCTATTTCATGTGTGTAAGCATCTCGTATAAGTGAATTAGACAGATAAGGCATAAATCACGAATTATATCACATAATCTATGGGAGAAAATTCCGTGCTTAGCCTCGTTGCTGCTTATGTGTTTGACTGCTGGTTGGTAAAAGAATTTAGTCATTCAGGGGCCTAGAAATGGGTTTGCGTGGTTAGAATGAGATTTATGGGCAGTGATCCTTCCTTGGGGGCTATGACTGCCTTATATGATAGTAAAGCATGAACACGTGGTATGTGACTATTAAAGATATTACTGCCTACAACAGTTTTGGTTTGAGGAGTCGAGGAATACTCACTGATCGTGTGGTTGCTATTCCATTAGTCTTTTCTCTTTTTCCCCAGGTTTACATTATGACAAGCAGAAGCCAAGTCACCTATGCTAAGAAGGAATCTATTCTTGCTTGCTAAGTGTCATGTGTGCCTATTTGAAGGGGTCCTACGTATTTAACGAAGTTGTGTAATGTATTCCTAGAATTGTAAACGTTTGTAAGCAAGTATTCTAGCTCATGTAGTGCTTTCGACTTAGAAATCGCTCTATAAGGCTATGTGAACCAACCATTGAACTTGTCAGTTGTCTTTTTAGCTAAAACTAGTTACATTTTGGAATGTAAACCTCAGTACTCCGATTGTATGAACCGTTGAGTTGTATCTTTCATTTCTTCTGTATTACTGAACTATATTGTTTGAAGTACTCTGAGCGAGTTGCTCGTTGAGTTATGAACCCCGATGCGTGGCCGTTGAGCTTATTTTAAAATGTTATATGCTTCCGTTGATTTGCAAGGGTTTATTGTAAGGCTTTCAACCAGGAAACATTCAGTTTTTAGGGAAAGCTCTATCTGTTTTGCCCCAGAAGTGAAGTAAGAAGTTAGAAAAATATAATGCTCCTAGCCCTAGGGGATGGGGGTGTTGCATTGATGGTATCAGAGCATGATCTTGCGACCATATGCCGTGGCCTGAGTCTTGCATTTCATATAGTTGACTGGGAACACATTGTGATGACGTGACACGTGCAGTGTCGTGTGTGCTAGTGTGCCTTATAGCCTAGCCATTTGCAACTTACGTGTGGCTCGCTTAGGTCGATTAGCAAAAAGGGGCCATTTATGCGATAGTACAGGATTTAAGTAGCTGTCCTACCTTGAGGTGATGTTTTGAGTGCTCCATTGGTGCAATATGTTCCTAACGTGCTAATTGATTTCATTAATTGACTTTTATATAATTTGATTAAGCCGATCGGATAAATGTGAGTCATGTGTTACAATATAAGCTATATTCACTTGCATGTTCTTGTGTGAGCTAAGTGGTAATTTGAATGGTAGATGTGTTACTCGTGTGCCCTGATAGCACAATCGACAGTTAAAACGCATTGTTTTAAACTCAAACGACTGAGAATGTTTAACTCGAAGCTCATTCTTGCCCCTTAAGTATGATTTGCTCCTCGATCCTGATAATAAAGTGAGCATATGCACTCAGTGCTTGGTAAGGAAAGAGCTAGATGCAGTTGAACCGTCCTCCTATTAAAAACGAAGATACTCAAGACAGATAAGCTATTTTTCATCCTTGAAACTCATGATTTTGAGATTTTAATGTCGTTCTAACTGTCGAGTCAAGTTTTACTTCATACCGAAGGATTAGCTTTCCATTATTGATGATGAGGGAGTTTAGGTACGCACGTACGTGTCCTTATGTGTGTCAAAATGTTGCTTATAAATGTGTACGTGCTAAGTTGTGTACATCCATGGAGCCGTTCGTAACAAATTAGGAAAAGAAAGATTGGAGATTAGTTGCTATGATTGGTAACCCTGTTAAATGGTACCTTCCGCTTTCAAATTTTGAATTCCTTGAGTATGTTAGGGGCTACTTTTGTATGCATGCTTGAAAAACTAAATGGTAGTGGTAGAATCTTGGGAACATTGTGTAAATGTGCCTGCCATTTTCGTTCTTTGCCATTATTGCGAAAACAGTACATTACTTGCTTTCTACTATATAAATTGCCATTCGGGAATAGGGTGATAATGCTGTGGATGGAATGAACCCTGATACACTTAGAAAGCACAAGGGAGAGAGAACCTAGTAGACTTTGGAATAGTATATAATAGATGATCTCTACTAAGGTAAGCGACCTACAATAAGACTCCTATGATCACCTACAGGATAGGTGTGCTTCATAAGGCCTTAACGCGTACCTATAAGGCCATTGATGTCAACCATACTCAAACGAACCTAGCTGCTGGACACCAATCCTTCCTAAATTAGATGGCATTCAGGGCATGCCGCTGAGCATAGGCTGCAAAAGGGGATTGCATGCATATATACACATCTAGGTGTCCTTTCTATGTGACAACCCGTGGGACAGCATTTCTTAAAGATTTATTATGGTGACTGAGACCATAAGAGTACCTATAAATAGGATTGTTGCATGTGGCCATCCATGTGGTTGTGAAAAAATGCCAACAAAGTGAGTTTCTGCAATTGATTAACCTGAATTTGATTAAACGTGGAACTATATTAGTGATTTATGTAGTTAGTTTTACAACATGACTCTAGGATCATCCTTTACAACCCTTCAATACTATTTTCTCATGTTATAGTTGGATTAGTGGAACCTAATGTGTGTATTGCATGACTAGATGACAATAAAGGTACATTTACATGAATCACATCCATAGATATATGTATCTCATGCGCAAGAAAGTAGCATGGTAGAGCATTCAGCGTCATGTCATCATACATATGGACACCCAGGTCTATTATGCGCGGTCATTAATGCACTATAGGAATTAGGTCATGACGAGTTACGTGTTTTATGTATAAGTTGTTGCACCTCTTGGTGTTTGCCTGACTTGAGTTTGGTTATGGCATGCAACCTAATTACTCAAACGCTTTAACTCTTGCAATTTGTAGCATGGGATGACCTCTGAGTCATCATTTACATCCCATGAATTCCTTGATTCCATGTTATAACTAAATAACTGCATGCGCCCATATTTGAAGCATGATGAGGCGACCCGAAAAACCTGCATTCATATATTCTTACCCTTATTTGGATTAGCCATGTGTAGCCACTTCTCATATGAGCCCATCATACTAAATTTAAAATTCTACATCTGCTCACTAGCTGCATTCTCCAAGTATGCGATCATCGTTCCAGACCTTCTTGTAGTTACACATGCATGAAAATATTTAGTATTAGAATCCTCAGCTTTGATCTAGTGCTAATATTATTTTTGCTAATGATTTTGTCCTTAATATCAACAACTTCATGAGCATCCCCAAAATGAGCATCCCCTGGTTCTAAGGTGCTGATCAAAGGGATTATTCTATAAGAATCCTTGTAGTTTTGGAAGACCAGATTGTGCCAAAATGATATCCTGTTTAGTCTTGAACTTCTTCATAGTCAACTCTCCTAATGTCCTCTTCATAATTTTCAAATTTGACCAAATCATAAACATCATAATAATCTGGTTACTCTAACCCATCTACACAATATCCTTGAACTCAGGGCTTTAGCCGCTACTTTAAAAATTCTGAATGGTGGCTTGCTTATCGGTGTGTCTCAACTACTCAAGAGAGTGATAAGAAACTCCTGTAGGATGAAAATTTACTTCAGCCAATGAATAATTTAGTAACTAATCAACATCACAGTCTTTATCAATCTTAGAGTGGACTCTTGAATCTTTTTTCCTACATCTGTTGCACCAGTATAGTTACAGTCTTTTACTCTAATCCCCCAACTTAGATATATCAAACAAATAAGACAGCTCACACGCGGCATTATAGTCAACTTATCCTGTCTTGTTCTGTCCTGAGGATGAAGGATAACATTAAAATCACTCGCTAACAACCAAGGTTCAGTAATGCACCAAGAATATATTTTATGCGCGCATTGTTGTCTTTTTCCTGCAATATTTGAACAATAAACCAAAGTGAAGAAAAACTCAACATTCTTCATCTTGACATAAGTATGAATGCACTGCTCATTAACTAGGAATACTTGGACCACAAGTACATCTATGTTGGACACTAGCGATATCCTACTTCTTGCACAAACATGGATATTCACTAAAAACCTCCACTATGGAGTTATTTTTCTCAACACGTTATTCTTTTTTGCCATCTTGATTTTAGTTTCCACTAGTCTAGCAAGTCTGGCTTTATTCTTCCCCATAAAGTTTTTAACTTCCCTCTGTTAGGCACCCTTATGAAGGCCCCTAATTTTACAAATAACAATGCTCATAGGGGTTGAAAAGAAGTTCCAGCCTCCCGATAATAGCGAGCTAGGCAAGGAGTCTACTCCCTAATTCCCATTTTAGTGGGCAGGTCTCATGCTCTATACGACTCAAATGTGTTTCTTTCTTACATCTAATCATTGATAAAAATTCTACAGATTTTACATGAACCCGCACTGTCTCCAGAGTTTTAATTTTTTCATATTTCATTATTTTTTTTACATATATCTTATTAGTTTTAAGTTGAGATAATCTTACAAAAATAAAGCTTTTTAGGTTATTTTTATTGTAAGATACTATTATTACAATCCCGAGATATAACATCTCCACATCCAGTTAGAAATGGGTAATGGGTCAGGTCAAGTTTGGTTTGTATTCGTGTTGAATTTAAATAGGTTGAGGATTCCTCGATCTAAACCTAACCCGTTTATTAAATAGGTTGAAAAGTTCTGACCGGTACCCATTTAGTTTTTAAATAGGTTGACCCACTTAAACCATTGGAGATAAAGGTCAAGTTCAGTCGTCTAATTACCCATTTACTCATTTACTATTTTTAACTAATATGTAATTGCATAGCGTTAAAATTAAGTTTACAAATCACATTAAATAATTACCCTCTAAAACCTCCCCGATTCATCATAATTCACATTTTTTTTGATTGTTACATTCTTCATTATCTAATGAAAAGGTAAACAAGTAAATGACAAATGAAAAAATGAGTTGATGTTTAATCCATTTAGTTAAATGGGTTAAATAGATATTTTTTCGTGTCGAGTATCTCAACTTGAACCTAACCGATTTAATTAAATGGGTTGAATGTATCAACGCATTTAATTAAACGGGCTAAAAATTTATACCAAAAGTCACTTAAGTTCGTATCGGTCTCGGGTCGGTAATTGTGTCAGATCAGTTTTGCCCAGTTCTAAATCTAGTATGCAAACTATTGGGCAAATCAAAATCATTACGCATATTGTAAATCAAATCAATAGGGCTCCCATATTGCATAGGAATAATAGCTAACTAGCTAGTTGCTGTTCTTTTAGAAACAATTTTCCATCCATCCTCATGTTGGGTACTGGCGTTGGCCCCAATTTCCTCGTTGTGTAGTTACTATTTTTGTTGTGCTAGAAGGTACAGGATCTTGAGACTCAGCAAAAATTTCTTTTTGCCTCTATTCCCTCGTATATTTGCTACTTCTTCTTCTTCTAGTTTGTTTACTTACTATCTTATCATGTTGTCCTTCCTCAGGATCAAGGCCTTTATAGTTTTTACTAAAACTAGAATGCCATCTATACTCTGCTTTCTATGTAAAACTTTTCCCATTTTCATCGTCAATGAGAACTTCTTTCCAATAAGGAAGTGTTACATCAACATCGATTAGGATCCTTCCAAAGGATATATGATCTTGCTTCCCTATGACTTGATCAGCAAACAAAGGATTTCCAATCACACTCATAATGCGCTAACGAGTGAGTCTCACCCACAATAATGGGATAACTCGTAACATATTTTGCTCAAAAATAGACTTACAGTCCATTGTTTCAATAGTTAAGCCATAAAATGACAAGAAAATGGCCCCAATTCCAAAATCTGATCTCCTTCCTCAGCACATTTGAATTGCAACAAGAAATATCCCGTTTCATGCAAATGGATTTTAGGCAGGGGTGGAACCACTAAGGTGCAAGGGGTGTTAATTGACACTCCAACTTTTTGAGAAAAAAAAAATTAAATGTGAGATATTCTGGTGCCAGAAAAAATAGATATATATTAATTAGTTCTCAAATACTTTATGAAGACGTGCATAGTAGAGTGGTTTGTTGGTTGTTACTTAATGTGGGAGGTCATGAGTTTAACTCCTCAAGCTGCCTCTTGTGCTTTTTTCTTTTTTTTTTTTGAATTTTTGCGAGTACCCTTTAAGTTTCCTCTATTTTTGTTTCTCGATTTGCAGCTCAGGCATTGTCCCCCTCTCTCTGCCCTCACTCACGTTGAACCAGAACCCCACGCACTGCCCTCTCTCTCTGCTCAGTTGCTCGTTGGCCCCTACCACTAGTCGCTGCCCGCGACACCATAGCCGCAGCCCCGGCTCACTCCAACAGACGCAACCGACCAACCGTAGCCCTGACAAAAGTCTAGCCTCCTCCTAATTTTCAATTTGAGGTAACTCTAAAAAATTCTCAATTTTTGTTTTTAGTTTTGTTATTTTGCAAATAATTATTTTTATTTTACTGATTTTAGTTAGATTCACATTAAATAATTGATTAACTTAGTGTATTACTGATGATTCATGATTTCATGAATTGAAAAATAAGGATTTTCATCTAATTATCTTCTTGGTTGAAGATTTAAAGTTGGGCTAATTTTGTTCATAATTGCTTGGTTGTTTATGTTTCATTTACTAATTTCTATGGAATATGGGTTGAATAAGTGGTTAATTTGGAGATTTACTCATCAATTAAAGTTTATGTTATATGTATTATTAATCTCGACACCCCTTGCTTTTAATCCCAGTTCCGCCCTAGATTTTAGGTGGAAGCACACAATTCCAGTAGTCATTGACATACTAGACCACTTGTTTATAGAAGGGTTTTAAACTCACCACATATCCTACCAGAGTAAATTACCATCTTTTATCATCCTACTAAGTTCATCATCCTTAAGTCAAGGGATTACAGAACCATCTCTAATGGTTGGTAGAATAAATCCCAATGTAGCACCAGATTTTCACTCACAGTGATAGAATTATTTGAACTAGGAGCAGACGGCAAAGAATGTACTAACCCGACACTTGATGTTGCCCACTCTAGCCATCGAGCTACCTGTATTAAAATCCTGAACTTGATCAATTCCTTTGATGGTAAGAACCAACCTCTATTAGGGTTTTGCATTGAATGTTTTCTTGAGATCAATTATTGGCTCGTCGGCGTGATATTCCGATCAAGCGCATGATGATAGATTGCCTGTTGCGTGCTTGCAAGGAGGACCTTCTTATTCACTTTAATCCTTAGATCCCTTGGGTTCCCGGATTCAAGCCAACTCTAAAAAAAATGAATTCGACGAAGACCTACAAGTAAGGGACTATATTTTTCCTCCAAAGAATAGATGGGATGAACCAAAATTCATGAACTATTTAGTATTTAGCCATATGAACTTAGATCTATTTTTCAGTACTTTTTGTAGTTGTCTCAATGTAATCCCCTAGAAATATGTTCGGCTTTTCTATTTTTGTAGTACTTTCTTTGTACGGTAGATATGTAGGTAATACAAGTCACATCTAGGGTGACGGCCAAGGGAAGAATTCTCACACAAATCCCTTGCTTTTTCATGGTATTGGAGATGAGGCTGTAACCCATTCAAATCAGTCACGATGGGTGATGATAAACCCAAAAATTCAAAACTTGAGATCAACATCAATGACCCTCAATCCGCCTATTATCTGCGTGCCTTTGATAGGCCAGGAAATATAATTTGCCCAATCACGTTCACAGGTGACAACTATGCAAATTGGAGTCGCCTTGTCACCAACACCCTAAAATCGAAAAATAAGGTGATGTTCATCGATGGGTCACTAACCAAACCGGAACCTAACTCCCCAGAAGGACATGCTAGGAATAGATGTAACTCAATGGTGATAGCACGGCTACACAACGTCATTGACAAAAATTTACATGGTTCGATCGCTTCTACCGAGACCACAAAAGAATTACGGTCTCATCTTGAGGACCAGTACTCTCAGGGCAATGAAATTCGAATACATTAATTGAAACAAGACATAGGCCTCACATGTCAAGGAAGTCTATCTAGTATAGAGTATTTTACCAAGTAGAAGACTTTATGGGACGAGCTTGGAGCACCCTTGGTTCTGCCAAATTACAATTGTACTAAAGATTTTAGCCTCAGCAGGTTTGTTGAAGGAGAGCGTGTACACTAGTTTTTGAGATACCGAGCAATTCAAAACTATAAGATCCAATCTAACGACCATGGAACTTATTCCCACCTTGAATAAAGCCTATGCAACGGTCCTCATGGAAGAAAGGAAGCAACTTCCGACTAAGGGAATGGAGAGCAAGGCAGCGGTTGAAGTTTCGGCATTCCGGGCAATGACAACAAACATATCGAAGCAACAAGTAGGCCCAGATGCATGTATTGTCAAAGGGTGGGCCATGAATGAAGTCAATGCTTCGAGATTGCCGATTACCACCCAATTGGCAATTTTGTCAGACAAATCGAGGAAACCAGTTGATTAGTCGAAGCGGCAACAAAGGTTTCATTGATGGCATGCATGATGGTGGAAACTATTTAGGTTAGTCCATTTTTGACAAGGGCGACAGCGAATCATGCAATTGCTCAGGGGGAGACCTTGACAGAGACAACATGCAACCTAGAAGAACAAGGAGAAGAAAAGGTTGTTAGGCTGGGTGCTAACTAGGTTTCAAGGAGCATGAGAAATAGGAAAAAATAAGTGGTAAGTCTCTCTGTGTGTCAATTGTGAAGTGGGTCCTTGATAGTGGGGCCTCACATCACATGACTTCTCATGAGTATTCACTTGCACATTTACATTATTTGCGTGAGCCTATTAGCATTGGTTTCCCCGATGGGAGAATAATTGTAGTCAAAAAGGCCGGGGAGCTGTGAACTTAGGAGGTGGTCTGAAATTAAGGGAGGTGCTTCACACACCCACTTTCAAAGAGAATTTAATTTTAGTTCAGCATTTAGCAAGAGAAAAAAATTGCATTGTTACTTATGGGATTGATTTTTGTCTAATATAGGACCTCATCTCGAAGAAGCCGATTGGAGCATGTGAAGCGAGCAATAGGGTATATTGGTTGAAACTAAGCACAAGAGGCACGATTTTTACAACAATACACACCAAAGAGGCAACATTATCGCATCAACGCCTTGGTCATCTATCTGTTGGTAGCCTGTCTTCACTTTCAGCTAGTTATGGTTTTCAATTGAATAAGAAAAAATTGGGTTGTGGCAATGTATGCCATAGGGCAAAACAAATAAGGAGTCCATTTACTATTAGTTCTAATAAAGCTGAAACACTGTTTTCTCTAGTACATTGTGACTTATAGGGTCGATATCATACTCTTTGTCTTGGTGGTTGCCATTATTTTCTTTGCATTGTGGATGATTTTAGTAGTGTCGTATGGGTGTTTCTTCTTAAGGATAAAACTGAGACTTATAATCGATTGGTGGAATTTTATGCAATGATTAAAACTCAATTTAGGGGCATGTCAAAAGAATACATAGTGATAATGGGAAGGATTTTACAAATAGGCCTCCACAAGCATATTTTCAAGAGAACGGAATTTTGGATGAAACATCTTGTGTATACACACCACAACAAAATGGAAGGATAAAACAAAAAGAATCGTCATATCCTAAATGCCGTGAGAGCCCTTAGATTCCAAGGATTCTTATCTTTAAGATTTTGGGGTGAACATGTGCTTGCCGGAGCATATCGTATTACTAGGACTTATACTAAAATTCTCAATTTTAAAACTCCTTTTGAGGTTTTATATGGTGTGCAACCCAATTATGACAATATTAAAGTTTTCAGATGTTTGTATTATGCACACAATCACGATGCCCATTGAGATAAGTTTGATCCTCGTGCCATTAAATGCATTTTCTTGGGATATTCTTATGATTAAAAGGGTTGGCGAGTTTATGATTTGGAGCAAAGAAGAATTTTTACCTCACGAGATGCAACTTTTTACAAGGCCATTTTTCCTTTTCGTGAGAGCCCATAAAGTGTAGTGGATCAATTTCATATGGAGGATCTAAATAGATTGACAAAAAGGCTCATGTCAAACAATTTGGGTAATGGAGTGCATGTGTTTGCTGGGCTGGATAGTAGGCCAGCTTCGTTTGATGGTATCAATATGCAGAGAAAGAAAGCTGTTGATGGAGAGGCATATGAATAATTGGAAATGGGCTCAGTCCATTTACTTTCGGTTGAATGGCTTAGTGTAGCATAGCCCAGTGATGACAATAATGCCATGGGCGGCCAACCCATAGCACCCGTGGGTGAACTTAGGCCTACTGCTAATGGGCCGCAACATCAGAGCAAGGGGGGAACTTCCTAGACTAGCAAACCCTCCTTCAGAACGTCCGTAACAATAGCGAAGGCCTTCTATGCATCTGCAAGACTGCATGTGTTATGCTATTACAGACCGCCCTCCTCATTACTTAATCAATCGACTCCTTCAGTTATGCCCCATCCTTTAGAGCATTATGTTGCTTATGACAAATTCTCTCAATGGCATCATGACTCTCTTGCAGCTATCACTTCTTATAATGAGCCACAATATTATTCTCAAATAGTTCGCGACTCAAATGGCGTGAAGCGATGACAAAGGAAATATTAAAGAGAATCATACATGGGAATATAGCATTTTACCTCTAGGCAAGAGAGCACTTGCTTCTAAGTGGGTTTATAAAATTAAACATCATGCTAATAGGACCATTAACAGATATAAGGCTCGTTTAGTTATACTGGGTAATATACAGGTAGAGGGGGAGGATTTCCATGAGACATTTGCTCTAGTAGCCACAATGACGACCGTTCATTGTCTCTTGTCTCCAGCAGTTTACACGAGCTAAGAGCTTTACCAAATAGATGTGTATAATACATTTTACAGGGAGACCTCGATAAAGAAATTTACATGAGACCACCACCAGGTTTTCGACCACCTCGTCCCATCCTTGTTTTCAAATTAAGGAAGTCATTATACGGGCTTCGCTGAGCACCCAGACAATGGTTCTTGTTAGAATGTATAAGGTTTTGATGATAATAAATCCAAGTGTTGCTGTAGTTGTTGTTGTTCCAAACAGGCTTTACCAACAGGGCCTTACTGCTGTTCTCAATGTATTAAAACTGTTTGACTAATGGTTTATCAAGAACAGGTACTCAAGTCAGCAATGTAAGAACACCCGTGAGGAACAGGTCCTGTGAGGTGTTTTGAAGCATATCCTGTGAAGTGTTTGAAACATAAGATATAAGTGCAGCCGTGACAAACAGGTTCCGTACGGTGTTTAAAGCATATCCTGTGAAGCGTTTGAAACATAAGATATAAAGTGCAGCTGCAACAAACAGGTTCCGTGAAGTGTTTGCAGCAAAGTCGTTCTACAAAATGACTAGT
>NCQV01095848.1:0-15220 GCA_002740545.1 Lophocereus schottii
ATTGTTTGCTTAGAAGCTGTAAAAGCTGTTGATACTCTTCTGTATTTAGTGTTGACAGAGACAGAGCAGCTGAAGGCTGAGTTTCAGAGGGTGTTGTTGTATGAACATCCTCTAACCAAGAACCACTTTCTTGATCTTAAATAGCAGAAGCTACAACTCCCTTCCCGCTATATAATTTGTGTACTGGAGGGTATCCATGTAGCTTGTGGCACCTCTGAATAGTGTATCCTAAAATCTTACAATGATTACAGAACAAAGGTTTTCTAGACCCATATAACTCTTGTTGGTATATCCATTATTGCCATGTGTGTTATTATTATTATTCCCAGCCCCATAGCTAAGACTATTTTTAGGATTTCTGTTTTCATTTCCTGGACCATAATCAACATTTCTTCCTCCACAACTATTACGATGATTTCCCATCATAGCAGAGGACTCTTGACCAAAGGTATTAGAGAGATTGAGATTAGCGTTTAAGGCAGTAGACTGAGGAGCAATATGAGCACCAGAGGAAATTTCCCTTTGGTGTTTTTCTTGAAGAAGCATATAGTATGCTTCACAGGCAGTAGGGAAGGGCCTAGACATTAATATGTTTCCTCTAATAGTTTTGTTTCGTCATTCAACCCTACAAGAAGTTGAAGCAGATTTTCCCTTTCCCTCATTTTGTGGACATCAATGCAAGTTGCACAGCTAGTTCCACAAGAACAAGTAGGAGTAGATAACATTGATTCATGCTCATCCCATAACTTCTTAATCTCAGTGAAATAAGAGGCAATATCACGACTACCTTGAGTGATTGAGTGTAAGCCTCTTTTTAATTAAAAAAAATTGTTCCATCTGATTGACCAAACCTTTGCTCAAGATAAACCCAAATCTGCCTTGATGAATTTTAGAATAATATGTTGTCGGAGATACTCTTTTCCATAGCATGAAGAAGCCAGGAAATCACCATCTTGTCGCATCTATTCCATTGTGTAAACAGTGGTGAAGTCAGATCTGGCTGGTTAAAAGTACCCAGAACAAAACCCAGTTTGTTTTTGGCAATCAAGGCTATCTCCATAGACATTTTTCAGGTTCAATAATTCTTGTCATTTAACTAGAACTGGAAAAAGCTGACCTAACACGATTACCGACCCGAACCTGACACGAAGTTAAGTGGGTTTGGGTATAAATTTTCTACCCGTTTAATTAAATGGGTCGATACGTTCAGCCTGTTTAATTAAATGAGTTAGGTTCAGGTCGAGATACTCGACACGAAAAAGTACCTATTTAACCCGTCTAATTAAATGAGTTAAATAAGTCAATTCATTTTTTCATTTTTTATTTATTCATTTACTTTTTATTAGATGATTAAGAATATAAAAATTTTTAGAAATTATGAATTATGACAAATCTGGGGAATTTAAAGAGTAATTATTTAATGTGATATGTAAACTTAATTTTTAACACTGTAATTACGCATTAGTTGAAGATATTAAATGTGTAAATAGTCAATTAAATAACTGAACTTGACATGTTTATCTTAAACGGGTTAAGTAGGTCAACCCGTTTAAAAATTAAATGGGTACAGCTCAAGATTTTCAACCCGTTTAATAAACGGGTTAGGTTCAGGTTGAGAAATTCTCAACCCGTTTAAGTTCGACACGAACACGAACCCGACCCGACACGACCTATTTCCCAGCTCTACATTTAACCGCTCGTTAACCAGAATGCTGTTAGGATTATCATAAGGGTGTAAGAAGAGAATATGTGAAGGGTTTGAAACAACTTCAGACATTGTCTCTGTTTTGTTATTCACAACTATGTTTTCTGGAGTAGCATTTGCCATAGAATAGAGAGAATGAAAGAGAAAGAATTGAATGAGTCTGGGCTCTGATACCATGAAACAATAGAGGTGAAAACAAAACCAATGAAATAGTAGAGAGGAAAGCAGGAAACCAGGAGAAGCTCTGAAATATTTTCTGTGTGTTTATAAATAAATGATTGTCCTATATATATACATGGAGGCTTGTTATAACCACTTCTTGCTAAGCTTCTTCCTGTTGTAACAAACTTCTAACAGCTTGCTGCCAACTAAGATAACTACCTTGATGGTTAGTTATAGAATCTATGGATAGAAATTCAATAAATGAGCATAATTAACAACTGGAGAAGGAGGAGGCTTGTCATATATAACTAGGTCTAACTCATCCAACCCAGTTCAACATTAAGCTAGATTAACGGGTCCAACCCTGAGTCAAACAGCTTGACAAGTTGACCCATTAACCCATTACCCCAGTCAGGTTAAGATAGCATCCGTTCACGGTTCTCTTAACATTGTGTTTGGCCTTTATCGAAAGAAGGATTAGAGCTACAGCAGTAAATGCTTGGACCACACACTCAACCTTTACTATGCAATTTGTTTTTGGTCCATCAGATGAGCGGGGCCACGCACAATGACAAATCGAGCTTGTAATACATCGAATGCTTGTTCAACATCCTCCCTAACCGACTCTTTACGTTCTGCGAAGAGTTTTTTTTTTTGCCCTTGGGGAACAGGGATAGTTTTAACAAATTTCACCCATTTCGGATAAATTCCATCCGAAATATAATATCCTATGTTGTACTCATGCTCATTGGTGACATATTCACATCTAGGAGCCCGATCCTCATACAGCTCTTGGAAAACTAATGAACGATCAGTGACATTTATGTCATTGAGACTTCTAACAATCCGAAGAACGCATGTTATATCCAAAGGTCGTATGATATAACGGTTTCAAAAATAATAGTTGGCGCCTTATTAATTTGCTTTTGAAATGATGGATTCCAAGCCGCTAGACAATTCTTCCACTCTCAGTACATACAATCTATACTTCCCAATATACCGGGAAAGTCACGAGTTTCAACAACTTATAGTAAGCAATCAACATTAGCTTGATTGGGTTTTCTCAAGTACTCTTCTCCAAAAACATCAACGACGCCTAAGGTGCACTTCTTCATGCATTCCATTACGATGCTCACACCAATTTTTAAGTACTCCTCAACGCAATCGGCCGCTACACCATAGGCAAGCATTCGCATGGCTGCGGTACACTTGGTTAATGGCGTCAACCCACGCTTTCCAGCTGTATCGTACCTAACCTGGAAGTACTCTAAATGATTGTCAAGTGCTTCCACAATGTTGAGAAATAAGTGTCTCCACATTTGAAATTTGCAACGAAAATGATGATCGTTGTACAATAAATCTTCCGCGAAGTAGTCTTTGTATAAGCGGTCGTGGGCAACTTCTCTATCTCTCTTAATACATCTCTTCTTTACCCGATAACTAGATGTTGAAGGCGTCATCTCTCTTACTGCTTCCCTAAGTTGTAAAAGGAAGGTCATTTGTTGTTGCACTTGTTGCTGATGTTGAAGAAAACGGCCATAACCATGATATCAGTATCTGAAGAAGATGAGAAAGATGAATCTTCCTCAAAAGGCAACTTCTCAACATTGAAATTATACATTACAAACGATCTGTGCAACATAATAATGTACAAGCGTTAATGTATATAAGAGTAATTATTTCATTAAACAACAATAGACATACTGTTTTCATGAACTCATATCATAATATGATTACACCAACTCATATCTAATACAACATATAGTAAATTAAAGTTACATAGTACGATCCTATAACTTCATAGTTCTTGTAATCTATGTAATGAAGGGGGAGGGGAGACATATTACTAAGTTGATGATGATTGTCGTGATCTCATTTGCATGATTTATGTTCTCCTTTACATTATTTTTATGATTAACAAAAAAAATATGATTTTGCTAATGGTCGCCCTTAGGGTGATAGTTAAGAAGTTATTTTAATCCAATATTCACTTACCTAGTCAACTCTATAGGAATCTTATTAGGTAAAGTTTAATTAATGAAAAATAAGGACATTAAACCCCGCAATTATTTAATTTCTCATGTCTCATCTCTTAGCTACTTAAGCCATTAAATTGTACTCTACTCCAACAATACCCGTCAATTCCGATTAAAAAGAAATGATTTTAATCAGAATTTGCAACTCTTTTCTACAGTTTTAACCGTTCTTTTCAATTTAGGGTGAACGATGCCCTAAATTTAAGTGCATCAAATAGGATTTTTCTTTTTAATCATCGGCGGAGCTAGCGAGTGGTGGCCGACAGTGATGACGTGTACAATAGAGCACTTATCGCATGGTACACAATGGTGATGGATGGATCGATCCTAGCCAAAAAGGAGGACAGTAAAGTAAGCTGAGGATTATTGGATAACTAACGATCCTTATGGACCCTTCTTTCAATATGTGAACGACAATCAACCAGTCGCTGCCCTTGGTTGCATGATGCAAGCAATCAAAGTACACTTTTGGGCTGGTGGCAAAGGTGTTGCGACGAGGGGGGAGAGAGAGAGAGAGAGAGAGTCAGAGAGGAGCTTCATGTCTTAATTTCATTAATTCTAATAAATTAATTAATTGATATTCCATTAAGAGCTTTTAGGAAAGTGGATATAATTACTAAAACTAACTTCTTAACTACTATTTTAAAGCGACAATTAGCAAAATCGAAAAAAAATATATGGTTTATATATATATATATATATATAGGTCTTCCAAATAAGTAAGTACATTGTGTATTATTTTATCTATTTATTTATACTGTGATGCATCTCTCGCCAGCAAATTCTCCTCCTACTTTGGGTTTTTTGTTTTTTTGGAAGTGAAATTCTTCTTCTATGGTTTGTTTTCACCAGAAATTGACCATGGTTTTTAATTAATGGACTGTACTTGTAGTTGTGACCCACAGGGGTGCTTTGAACATAATGAAAAGGGAGGGAAGGGATGTCAATGTTATGAAATCAGGCAGCTTCGAATATTAATTATATGTGTGATGCGTTCTGAAAAGCAGCAGTAAATTTTTTGAACTTTTTCAGAAGCATGCGATGATATGATGTCTCTTTTGTTTTGTTTCCTTTGAATTCGCATGTCTTGTATCCCACGAAAAAATTAAAAATAAAAAAAATTGAAGAGCGGTGCTTTGTATCTTCTAGAGTCATACAATTATGAATTGGCGACAATGTGTAGTGTGTATGTTATATGAATCAAACACATTTAAGTTTTAATAATCACAATTAATGATCCATTGTGAAGATATAATGGAGTCATTAGGATAATTTCACTAAGGTTATCTGGTCTTCTTCAATTCTTTTGGGCTAGATAGATTGTCAACTCAACTATTTTTCTTTATTAATTTATTAGTAGGATACTGGGATTGTTTAGTTAGTTGGTTGTCTACTCCTCTGTTTGAGGATTAGTTCTTATCTTGTTTTATACCTTTAGTTAAATTAAATCTATAGTATCCAACTACATAATTAGCCCCCCAAAAGAAAAAAAAAACTCTGACCTAAAAAATTGAGAGTAGAAAGTAAGGTTTAAATCCGATCAATGCTAAATTATGCTTTAACCAAATTTTAAATCATATTTTTGGTTGAAAAGTTTAATCTAAATTGGACTATGCAGGCTTAGTCTGTCACACTTTGTTCGTAGTCATTTCCTAATTCATATCCATATTCATGTAGGGCAAGTATTTATGAAAATGGATCCGCATCCGAAGACCAACCATGTATGAGGAAACAGAAATTTGGGGAGCCCGACCTCGGTGAAAATAATCTAATATTCAAAACGCATGTTCTTTATCATTATGAAAATAGCGACGATTTAACAAGTACAACTATAATAATATAATGTCAGTATTAACTCCCAGATCAGTAATAATGAATAAGACTCGGACTATAATGTAGTACAAACAACTACACAGATATTACTAAATTTTGTTTTAATTATTTAATTAAATCATATTACCTTGCTGTCTCTAAAAAAATAAAATAAAACTTATAGGGCATGGGATCCCTTTTGCACCTTTGACTAATTTTTTAAATGCCTTAAACAAAAAAAACTTTACTTCGATCAAACAACATTAAAGACTTCAATTTTTTAGGCCCTGTTTGGCAAACAGCTATTAGCTGTTAACTGTTAGCTGTTAACTATTTGAGTTAACTGTTTGTATTAGCTATTTGAATTAACTGTTTGTTGAAAAACTGTTTGATGAAATTAGCTGTTTCTGATAAAATTGTAAGACAAAAAGCTAATTCTTCAAAAAGCTCATGGAATTAACCTTTTCAAATTAGTTTTTTGGACCCAAAAAGCTCTGTCACCAAACACCCAAATTATATCCAAAAAGCTCTTCTAAAAAGCTCTTTCACCAAATACCCAAATTAGTTTTTTATTTGATCAAACAACTAATTTTGATTCAAAAAGTTCCTTTTGACTAAAAAGCTTTTCAAAAAGTTGTTTACCAAACACCCCCTTAAGCGGGGTCCAAAGACCTAAGCATGTGAAGGTAAGCTTGGAATCCATTAGTGCTTCCGATGAGGACAAAGGAGATAGGAGATATCTAGACAAAAGAGACATACAGTCTAAGAAGCTACGGAGGGTACCATCTTGAACAAGAGTTCCTTTTTATGGAGGTACTTGAAGATATTTTTTAGATCAAATTAAGGTAATTGATGAAGGGGTTGTTTTTTTGATAGGATATTACTTTATAATGTTGAAATAATGCAATACAAATAATGATTTTTGAGTCGTAAATACTAAGTAGGATGATAATAGGTCGCATTTGGGTTGAATTTATTTGGATCTAGACCCATCTATTTTTTGGATCTGAATTCCAACTGTCTCTTGGTCCAATGGGTCTACAAAGATGGGATCCAAACCCTAATCTTGTGGATCTAATGGGTCCACGGGTCTTTAGCGGATCCTAACTATTCTTCAAATTAAAGAGTTTTTGATAGTTTTTTTCCATATTTCAATATGTATTCCCACATTCTAATAACAAAGAATTATATTTTAAAGATATTACATTTGATAATAAAAGCAATTCTTCCTTAAAGTAGGAGATTTGGGTTGACTAGATTTGAACGAGTGAAAAATGCAACTAAGCGAGTTATTAGAGTAGAGCGAGATAAAGAACGGGGAAGCAGTGAACATGAGTGTGGGGAAGTAGTGCAATGCAATGTAGCTAAACTTATACGATTTTATTCACTTAAACTTATGGTTTAATCAATTTTTACATTTTTTAAAAAAATATTAATGAGTTTGAAGCAGATCTCAGATTGGACATGAGTCTCAATTTTTTAGAACCAGACTTGACCGAGATCACTCGGACCTAGATCTGCTTAAAATTCATTGGGTTTCATTTAACTAAACTCATATCCTTTAATTTTAATCAATTTTAATGAATCTAAACCCAATCATATCTAGAACTCACTATCATCCCTAATTGCAAAGGTTCACAACCTGTTAATGATTTTACAAATGTCAAATCTAATTTAACTAATGCAATTATTGCTTCTGTGTCAATGCATTTAATTCAATTGTGCATCTATTCACTCACCTTTCCTCAAATAGGACAATTGCACAATGCCTAGAGAAGGGGTTCAACCTTCTCATTTTCATGAAACAAACAACTTATCTGTAATTAGGTTATTAATAGTTGTCATGTCATTTGAAGAAAATCGAAGGATTATAAAGAACTAATTTTTTTTAAAGAGGGGGAGTAAAAAAAAAAAACAGAGAGCCAATTTTCTCTCTTCTACACTTTCCTAATTCATTTTAAGCACAAATAATGAACAACGTTCAACCATCATCAATTAGAGCCCCTTGGTGTGTAAGAACCAATTCTTATTGGATGGTTCATGCAATTTATTTCATATCTATATTCATGTCTTTTTTGTTAGAAAAGATGGTGCAAACACCAAGTCACCATCCCATGGGCTTTGAACGGAGGTTTATTGTACCAAATCCCAAATAATTTATCGATTAAAAGTAGTCAATATTTGATACCTTTTTATAATATTTGATAGCCTTATAATTAGCTCATTTATATGAACATATACAATTAGGACTAGAAATGAGCTAAAGACGGCCAAACTTGATGTTTAGCTCGTCCCTTTTTAGTTGAACTCGAACTCGACGTCTAGTTTGTCTCCGTAAGTTTTTCCTTATTGAATGGAGGAGCAGTGAAAATATGAAGGTTTTTGGGCACACTATATTGTAATTGCTGGTTGACCTTACAAGATAGCCCAAAAAGTACGGTGTCAGTTTTACCAATCAGATTTGTCTCGCCCTCAATTTGGGCTCGTGGAAGCTCGAATTACAGGATGTGGCTTGGCTTGCGGTCAGTCCTTTTAGGCAAGTTATGCAAATGAAATATATAGATTCTTAATCTTATATAATGTGAATTTTCAAATCATGTTTGATGTAAAGACTAAAAATTAGTCACTTAAGAGAGGATTAGAATGAAATAAATTGAAGTCATGTTTAATAAAGAGCTTTTTAGGTGTAAAAAGAAATTTTTGGGGTATTTAGTTGTTTGACTCTAGTCAAAAAACTCTTTAGAGTGTTTGGTTGATTAGTTTTTTAGATTAGCTTTTTATATCCAAAAAAATTTTTTACAAAAAACTCTTTGGGATAGATTTTTCAAAGAGCTTTTTGATATTTATTATCACAATGACCATCCTAACCTTATAATTTGGGCAAATTTACATTAAATGTCATTCATAAATGATGTTCCCGAATGTTGAATGCTTATCGTCTAAATTTTTCAATTTATTTTTTTCTCTTTTGCGACAAGAGGGGTGGATAGTCATGATGTTGAAGATAAAGCTTTTAATTTTAACGCTTTCTTAATTTAACAAATAATTTATGTTATTAGTCTTACATGATATACAAATATTTTTTATGTCACATAATTTCAATTGCTATTAAAAAAGAAAACATTTTAACATTAAAAAGATATTTTGATAATAAGTAATAAAATTAGAAAAAAGTATAAATGTAACTTTATATATCAAATAAGTCTTAATTCATAATTCATATCGAAAAAAAAATATCTAATGAAAAATTATTTTGTTAGAAAAATAATGAAATTGAGTAACAGGCATAAGTGAAATTTTATCAAATAGTTTTGTTAGAAACAGTCAACTTCATCAAACAGTTTTTTCACAAACAGCTAATGCAATTAGTTAAGTCAAACAGCTAATGCAATCAGTTAACAGTTAACAGCTAACAACTAATAACTGATTGACAAACAGACCTTAATTCTTTAAGAATTCTCTTTAAATAAAATAATTTTTTCCTCTTCAAAATAAAAGAGAAGAATGAAGTGCGCAACTGCTAGTTCTTGGAGAGCCTCCAATTTCTGTCCTCTTCTTTTTTTTTCCGGTGTTTTTTTTGGGTGTTTGTGCGTGTTGGTGGGAGGAAACTGAAGCATTTCTGTCACTGAAATATCTGAGACATATATACATGGCAAATACAATAACCCTAAACCTGGCTGTGAAAGCGACGTTGTTGTCGCTGCTTAGACTCAATTTGTGGTTGATTGCCATTAATAAATGACGTTGATGTTTACGAACCACATATTAAGAGCACATACGGCGGAAAATAAATTAAAATTTTTTAATATTGGTTTGAGACTTTGAGTGCTTCAAATTAATGTGGTTTTAATTTCTTCTTTTTGTATGGTTAATTGATTTTGTAGTTTCACCAACCCTATTTTGACCTCCGGTATTTAAATATATGTACGCACAATGACTCAACATTTTTCTAATTTTAAGCTAGGTAACAAATATAATCCCTAATGCCCAGTTAGAAATTTTAAATTATATTTATCATAACATACCATATCAAATCATTGTGACATTTTGTTAGTCAATATTTGAATTTCTTGACAGGAGCTCAGGACGTTAGCTATTGCTCGATTGGTAAGAATTTGAAATTATCTGTCCATAAGTGTTTGTCAGTGTACGTGTGATCAATTTAAGAGCAGCTTCAAATTTTGCATGATAAACTCGGAAGTATTTTAATTTATTTTATAGTTAACTGTACACAATCTTAATGAATGCTTACAAATTTGCAACAGAACTAATCAAAAAAAAAAAATTATCACCTAGTACTTTTTGGTAGGATTAACTTTCTACTTTGTATTTTTATTTGAAACATAGATGATAGATGGAATTCTAGAATACCTTACTAATTTTTTCATAAAAAATTATTTCTAACGAAGTAACATATTAGTTAACAAGACCACTAATATGTTAACATAATCTCTTATCAAATACATAAGCATATGTGAGGATTTGTAACCTCTCTTTATCTGTCGCATCTTTAATTTCTTTTTTTTTAATAGAAGTAAATAATGCAATATAAATATATGTGCTTCATATTCATGAAAATATATACCCTCGGTCAAATATGATTCCTTCTCTCTTCCTCCAATCCGCAAAAGATGGCTTAAAACACCTATCGCATATCCTTGGTAAAGGACAGCCTAAAGGACAGCCATACGTCGTAATATAAAGGTGTACAGTTTTGATATGATAGCTTGTCACATCCAAGATTCCTTATATATCTTTTCATTGTTTCAAAATTAAACTGTTCTGATGCTCTTCCTTGGTAAAGAGAAGTCATAATAGATCTATCAGATATTAGGTTCCTCTACATCATTAATAAGACAGACATGGTCCACATCTTGCTGTACGTACATAAATCTTCATGTAGAAAATATGCAGCTTTTATTCCTCATACAACACTCATAGGATTTGTTTATTATTTGACCAGTGAACTGGGGATTTCAGGGGGATAGAGATAAATGAAGTTGAAGGAAGGAGACATGGGTGGAGAGGTAGGCCTAGGAAGCCACATGTCGTGTACAGAATGGTCAAATCTTACGCACATGGATAATGCATTCATGACCCATCTTAACTTACATTCTAGCCATTGATTTGAATTTGTGTCATTTAGATGGTTACATTTTATATGCTCTCACATCTAACTTAAACTGAGATAATTTACTCATCAATTACTCAATATTTGTCATCAAAAATTCCTTAAAACAAAAAATTGTCCTCATTTTAAATGCACTAAGACATTAATGACTAATTCAAATGTTATAATTTAATTTTTTTTCCTTTCAACATCATATACATATACTTTTACAAATTTTAATGAGTTTACTTATTTAGCCAACTGTTGTAAATACCTAAATATAAAGCTAAGTTATTGCACTTAAACTAATTTTGCATTTTGTTTAATCTCATTGGGTGATGATGATCAAATACAATTAACAATGCTATGTTGCATTTAAACCGATCAACTCCAATAATTAAAGTAATTTATTGAACATACGTAGTACTTTTCTCTCTTTAATCTTCTAAAGCCACTACTAAACTTTCCATAGCTTTTTGAGTGTATGCTTATAGACCATATGGGGGGTTCTATAAATAGAGATATACGTACATAGCTATCTCGAACCACAAAAAAGCTTAAGAGAGGGCTTGGGGGGTTGGGGCGAGAGAGATGGGGAGAGATAGAATGAGAGAGAGAGAGAGAAGAGTTGAAGAATGAGGAGGAAGAAAGAAGAAGAAACTCAAGTCATCATGATCACGTATAAGATTCTTCAATTCCCTTGCTACAATATGCCCTAATGCCCTAGTATTAATCTTTAACGGGTCAAAACTGTTCAAAATTTACATTTTTCTTAGTACATCTATTTGATGTTTGTTGTTTTTTAATAGACGTATGCGTTTAATAATCTTCCCTTTGCAATGATCCATTAATTCTCTTCCAAGTGCTCGTTCAAGGTTATAGATTTGGATTGAGCTTTCCGGCTTCATTCTTTGAATGACCAAATCCCATGATAAAGAGGTTGTAGATGGTGGGTTTTGCAAGTTGTCTTTGAAGGGGGTGGCACTGTTTTTTTTCACTATCAGAAGTCTAATGAGCGCCTCTACTATCAAACCAAACCGTTTAGCAAACTACTAATATTCTAACATGAAAATTCTTCTTAACTTTTTATCTTGATTTGGTTTGATTCTATGGTTAAGTGGCATCATTGTTAACAAAGTTGTTGCATGTACAGTCGCCTGTTATCTTGGCTCTCATTAATCACTCAATTTCATATGCTCTCATTTATATCGTGAAGTCTTTGTGAAAGCGTAATTTTACATACTTCCTCCGACCTATCTTCATCATCCTATTTTTCTAAATAAAAAAGTCAGACTAAGTATTACCGTTGTCATGTTGTCAATGATAAATTGAGAGCAACAATAGAAATTAAACTCAGTCATCGACCATTGCCCATAGTTCTTAAGAAGCCAATATTTTGGAATCCCCTCCGAAAAAGGGAACCACATTTAGGAAAATAACAAAGACAATGGAGGGAGTATAAGAGTTTTATTTAATAGAATTTTTAAATTCAAGACCCAAGAGGAGATCTAATTCTATAGTGGATGGAAAGGATTCAAAAAAGTATTGATCAAGTTAATGTAGGATTCAAAAAAGTAACGCTCCTAACTTAATTATCTAAATCAAGTATTGTTTAACCCAAGATCTAAATCTATATTGGATGGCTAGGATTCAAAAAAGTTTCAAATCATATAATTTCAAAACTGAATCTGCGTTATTTGCTTTTAGTAGTGCGATCAACGTAACTGATCATTCTTTGTGAAACACATATATGAGTAACAATGAGTAGCTATCAATAAGTGCATGATAGCTATCAGTATCAATTAATTAAAAATTTATGAGTAACAATCCATTATAATCAAAGATTCAAAGCCCTAAAATGAGTTTTTCGTCCAAGGACACAGCCTCGTAGCTGACGATTTTTAACAATTCCAAATAACAGAAAATTAGAATCGGAGAGATCAAAATTAGAAAGTAATTAGTCAAATACATGCAACAATATGAAAAACTATTTGTTGATTATAACCCAACCTGAGGCCTTGACAAGACATTACCATGCGAAAGAAATTGTTTCAAATAACTTAATTACGTTCATTTCGTTTGGAGTGCCGGATTAATTAGGGCCCTAATCATTCATTCCATGTGTCCCTAGCGTGTGAGGGTTCTGAGAACTATATGAGAATGAGATCAAGTACTCCAAAGCGGAGGCAAGGACATAATTGTCAAGCGAGAAGGAATCTCGATCAATGCCAAGGGATGATGACCAAAAAAATATAGTCACGTAGCTAACAAGGGGAGACTATTGTGAGCAATCTCTGTGCCAAATTGGCTCTTCTATTCCCACAACAGTTTTAATCTGAAAAATGTTTTTGTAAAACTACTTTTTATTTTTGAAAAATTAAATGTTTGGCTGTACTTATGCCTTTGAGCCCAACAAAAACTTCTAAAACCACATCTTCTTCTGCTTAATTATTGGACTTTCACTCAAAATCCTTGTGCAATTTACGGATGATGCAAAAGGATCAAGCCAAGTGCTAGGATCTTGGGTTAAACTAATATAGACGTGAATGACCCATTTCTTCTCATATGTGTTTCACAAAGAATGGTTAGTTGATCGCAGTACTAAGAGCAAATAATGGAGATCCAGTTTTGAAATTATATGATTTGAAACTTTAGAGGAGAAGCATCTCATGAAATTTGGGAACAATGATTTGAATCCTATAATTTATACTAGTTTGTGTAAAGCAAATAATCGAAATTCAGCTCTAAATATTAATTTGTACTCATGACATCATAGAAAGATATCTTTCATTAAGACAAATCATATGCTAATTAGGGATGTGAGTATTATCCGAACCCAAAAAATTTGATTAAAACCTGCCCCATTTAGCACCTGAATAATTGATGAAAATGAGTTTCAAGTGGGTATGGGTGTGGGTATGGGTATGAGTATTGTGTTAAAAAATGGACATAGATATGGGTATGTGTATGGATTCTTAAAACTCTTACACGATTGTGTACCTGATTTGCTAGTAAAATGCAACTACACTATGGTAAAATCTAAAAATAAATGTTCATTAGCACGAGACTCTATTTATATAGTGTTTATTTATCTGGAAATAAGAATTAAATCTTTTTGCAATTTTAACTTCCTTGAGTTTATCTGGACATAAATTTTATTAAAGTCGCTTGAAATTGCATACGAAATATAGCATATATGCAAATATGGGTTGAATATGGGTGACATTATGCACACTTTATATATACCAAAATAAAATCCGTAAATTCGAAAAATCCGATGGGCATAGGTATAGGTATAACCATCCAAAACCCGATGGGTATGAGTACAAGTATTGATATGATTTTTGAAAACAGGTATGGGTGCGAGTATGGCTCAACTTACCACACGTCCATCCCTAAATTGCTAATGTTCTATGAAGAGAACAATACTTGATTTATATAAGTTACGAGTGTTTAGCTACATTAACTTCATCAATACTTTTTTGAATCCTTACCATCCAGTATAGACTTAGATCTCCCTTGGATCTTGAATCTAGAAATTCTATTAAATAAAACTCTTATATTCCCTCCATTGTCTTTGTTATTTTCTGGATGTGGTTCCTTTTTTTCGGAGGGGGTTCTAAAATATTGGTTTCTTAAGAACAATTGGCAATGGTGCATGACTAAGTTTAATTTCTAATGTTATTCTCAATTGATCATTGACAAAATGACGATGACAATGACTAGTGTTACTTTTTTTAATTAAAAAATATGATAATGAAGATGGGCCGGAGGAAGTATGTAAAATTATGCTTTCACAAAGACTTCACAATATAAATGAGAGTATATAAAATTGAGTGACTAATGAAAGGCAAGATGGCAGGCTAATGTACATGCAACAGCTTTGTTAACGATGACGCCACTTAATCATAGATTTCGAACCAAATCAAGATGAAAAGTTAAGATGAATTTTCATATTAGAATATCAGCAGTACTTGCTAAACACGGTTTGATTTGATGATAGAGGCGCTCATTAGACTTCTGATAATGAAAAAAACAGTGCCACCCCCCCCCCAAAAGGACAACCCTCTTTGAAACCTACCATCTGCGACCTCTTTGTCATAAGATTTGGTCATTCAAAGAATGAAGCTGAAAAGCTCAATCCAAATCTATAGCCTTGAACAAGCACTTGGAAGAGAATGGATCATTGCAAAGAGAAGATTATTAAACACGTCTATTCAAAAACAACAAATATCAAATAGATGTACTGAGCCAAATGCAAATGTTGAACAGTTTTGACCCATTAAAGATTAATAATAGGGCATTAGGGTATATTAAGGGAAGGGAATTGAAGAAATTTCACACCTGATTATGATGACTTGAGTTTCTTCTTCATTCTTCCTCCTCCTTCTTCAA